>JAADXI010000788.1:0-14900 GCA_023337615.1 Pythium brachiatum | reverse complement strand
TTCGCAGTAAAACACGAAAGCTGGGGTTTCCCTGTCAGGGAATCGGGATTCCAATCCCTGATCAGGTGTGGATCTTCGATCTTGGGACCATGGCCTGTGGCGACAGAGAGAAGATGCAAGCAGCAACAAGGAGACGCAACGTCAGCCACTGTACCGGTATTTATCCTCTTCTCTTCTCTTCTCAGAGAGAATGCTGGAAACCAGTGCCGCATAGACTTTTAGTCGGTACGTACCGTCCGGTGCAGTACGGTACGGTACGGTTCGGGAGTGCATTGCCCTGTTCCAATGTGACTCCACTGGGACACAACATCCCGAACAGCTAGTCTTTAGTGCAGTTTTGCCTCCGTGAGAGCAAAAGTTAGCAGCATATTGCCTTGCATTCACTGCATCTTGGCATTCGTTACCGTCCCGGTACTGATACCGCTCTAAGTTAGAGTCTAACTGGTGTGGCCAACTCAAAAAATTCTCGGCAGCCATGATTGTGAATGTGGCGGTGTCTTCCGATCTTGGCCTGCTTGAGCCTGCCTCGCATCTTCTGGTGCTGCTTGGACTCGCCCAGCTCACGCGCTGTCATGCGTGCGTGCTTGTGTGTGTGCTTGGACATGCAATTCGCAACCTATGTTTCAAAGACCACGCTGCGTCTCCGTCCAGGAATGGCTTCAAAAAGTGCGTAAATTACGGCGGCGTCTGTTAATTTTACGGTCGTGGGGTCGATTGGTTTAACGTTCTTGCTGCCAAAAAAGCTTCACCAAAACGTTCTGAGTCGTCAACGCCGCGCGTGCAAAAATGCGAAAAACCGCAAAATTCCCCAACTTCCGACTCGTTTACAGTAGGGCTAGGGCCTTTCGCACCAACCTTCGGTCGAGTTCGCACCGTTTCCTTGACGGAACCAGCCAATCATGGCGCGTGGGCTGCATGGATACGCGAATTGCACCAGCCATGTCTTTGTCGCGCTGCAACCATGGCTTCCCCAAACTTCCTGGGTCTCAACTGCTGAGCCGTGGGCCTGGATCACATTCGCGCGTTGCAGCTTCTCGAGATAGTTTTCCAGCTTTTCTCCCCGTCATCAACCCGGGATCTCTCTGCACGTTTGTGTTTGTGTTCCGACTGGATTGATTTCAAGCGAGCTCCGGATAAATTACGGTCCCAAGAGCGTCCAGCGTTCTGGACTTTCCAAGAGGAGCTATTTAGCCTCGTGGTGTGCAACTAGACACGCAGCACCGGCAGCTCAAGTCTCCTCCAGTCTGGGCAGTCCACAGCCTCTGTCCCCAGGCAGTTCCTCCGTCCAGACGTCGCATTTCCGCATCGCATCGCAGCTCCGCACAGACTCCTCACTCCATCACGCGGAGGAGGGCCGGTGTCTTTAACAAGCACGGTTTCTTGTCGCCGGAAGCGTCTGTGTCTCGAGAGTCTCGAGCCGCGCGTGAGTGATCGAGTGCAGTGGCAGTGAGTTGAGTTGGATAGGAGGAGCTCATTCCACCTCTTTCCCTCTCCTTCCCACACCGCTACAGCTTCCACAGCTTCCACCATCCTCTCTATGCTCAATCGAAGCCGCTCGTCGCCACTACCGACCTTCCAGCGTCTCCAAGTGTCCATGCGCGAGTTCGACCACACCCCCATGGGTATGGGGCGACAAAGTGCCGCCTACGTGCCCCCAAGCAACGCCTCGTCCAGTTCGTGTGCTGTGAGCTCCAGTAACACCATCAACCTCAACGGCAACTGGCGAGAAGCAGGTGAAGAGCTTCGCCGTCTGCGGTCTCAAGTCGTCGTCACGATCGAACGCATGCTGCGGTCTCACCAGCCACATGACGTGCTCACACAAGTACCGGAGAACACGGACTGGCAGTCCAAGACGTTCGTGCTCGCACTCAAGATCGAACGGCTCATGTTCCTCGCCGCTCCGTCTCGCGAGAACTACCTGAACGAGCACACGCTACGCAGCCGCGTCCAGCTCTTGTCTCGCCACCTCGTGCGTATCCGTAAACGCAAGAACGCCATGGCCACGCTGGGTGCGTGAACCAACGCACCACCAGACCACCCCACGGGTTCTCTCTCCCCCTGCCCAGTCCTCCAGTGTCTCGCGCCCCACAGCTTGTCTCCTCAGTCTGCTCGTGTCCACACGTCGTGCTGAAAAGTGGAAAGATCTTCCATGAAGCTGCTCGCCGAGTCCGCTCCATTGGACAATGTGAGTTGACAGCAGCCAATATTTATGCAGTCGATGAGTCACTCTCCTCCAGCCCTCAACAACTTCAATGGGGGGACGAGGAGTCAAAGATCTTGCCCACCAAGCAGAACAAAGCAGACAACAAGAGGCGGGGACGCTCCAGGACGTAGCTCATAGTCTAGTAGAGAGAACAATGACAGTCGTAATTCATTATTTATCCACAAGACATCTAATGCCCCTGGCACCCTAGTACTCTAAAGTTCACAAAAGATTTCATTCGCATGAAAGGGTCCAAGGCTCTCAGATCGCAGGCAACTACCATCAATCACATCGAGCTACTCAAGGAGGAGAAGAGGGGAAGAGAACGTTTGCTACCTTAAGGGTTAATGGGACCATCTACAGTACCCCCCCCCTCTTTTCTGGTTGCTTTGGGTAGCAGTTCGGTTGGTTCCGTTTCCACTGTGCAGCGTGCACCAAACGAAGGAGTTCGACCACGAAGCGCGTGGAAAGAAACGCGCGGTGCTGGTTGCCCAAACGTGCGGCGTCAATGCCACGCGAGCGCTCCGATGCGACGCCCAGCGCCTCCACGCTGAGCCCAAAATAGCCTCTTCACGCGCACAACGTGGCATCCTAAGCTAGCCTGATTCAAGGACTCAAGTGCCTCGGTCTCTTATCCGAATCTGGAGCGAACTTGGTTATTGATCGATTTATGTGTCCATTGGGATCAGAGCGTCAAGCATTGCTGGGGGCGTTATGGTCCGAGCCACATGCTGTTTTGGGTGATGACCCGAATTGGCTGAGTGAGAAGTGGGGAGTGGGAATCTCCCATTGCGGAGACTTTCCTGGGACTCCGTCGCCCGATCCAATCAACCGCACACAGCCATCGTGTCTCGGTAGTGTCTGGTCATGGTTCATGAACAGGCCAATGTGTTCGGCGGGGTACGCTGCCGTCATTATGCCTCGTTTCTCTGCTCCTTTGTGAATGCTGATGCTATCGACGATACTGTAGGCCTCGAGTGCGTCGCAGCGCGCGATGTGGAAGCGGCAGGTCTCGCAGCATTCGGTACAGCCTATTGCACCCACTCAGCCGCTCTCGCCTTCGTTCAAGCTAATCCCTTGCTTTTCTGTAGCCCGACAGCAAGTCGGACGAACGCGTCGCCAAGATCTCTCTTCCCAACGGAGAGCAAATCCATGATATGTACGTGTTCTTGGCTTCTCAAAGAGAGGAGGAATACTTTGGCTGATAGCGAGTTTGGGAACAACAGAAGCAAGCTGTATGAGAAGCGGTGCAAGAAAGACGAGCAGCGCAAGGCGCATCGCTTCATGCGTGGCTCTCAAACGGCGAGGTCCCCACAGACGGAAGGCCGCCATGCTATTGACCCTGTCGTGATGCTCACCAACAAGATCAATGATACGCCAGACGCCTACTACAACACCGACTGTGGTAACAAAAAATCTCTCCAGAAGAGCCTCGACGACTCGGCGAACCCATACTTGACTGCCTTCAGCTCATCCAAAGACCGGTTCGCTAGTGCAGCAGCGTATCGATCCTCCACGTTCGCCAGCGTGGTGAAGGAGCCGTACGCTGACCCACAAGCGATCGGTCCAGGCACCTACCGAGCCAAGAAACGCTCCATGGAAGTGAAACGGAAGCAAGTTCCGATGCCCGCGTACATGAGCAAGTCGTCACGCTTCGAGGAGGCCAAATCGAACGTCCAGGCTGTGCTAGGCGGAAGCATCTATGATGTGTCGAACGGATCCCAGCAGC
Source organism: Pythium brachiatum (assembly GCA_023337615.1). Lineage (NCBI taxonomy): Eukaryota > Oomycota > Peronosporomycetes > Pythiales > Pythiaceae > Pythium > Pythium brachiatum. The sequence continues at coordinate 10,968 of JAADXI010000788.1, read as the reverse complement.
AGCAGTACATCAAGCCGTCCAGCCCATCCAGCAAGATGAAAGGCCCCTTGATCTCGCCCACACCCCGCTTCAAATCCGGCCTGTTCCCAGGTAAGCCACTCGAAGTACAGTAGCAACTTCGTGCGTTTCTGACCCTCACCTTCATTGGTATTCTTGTAGAGCAATACGTGTCGTCCAAGCAGCACCAGCTCCAGCATGACGCCCCCGACCGCTTCTACGACATCAGCCCATCGTGTAAATTCACGATCGACTCGTCGGTTAAGAGCTCCAACTTCAAATGTGCGACTATGCAATCGCGCTCGCTGCGCCTTTCTTCCGTACGTCATTCATATCCTCACCCATGGAAACGCTCCTTGCCTCCATCTCTGTACTCTCTCCGTCGCATCTCACCCAATCCTGGCTCAACTGTCCACTGTAGGAAGCGTCGATGGTGCACAATATGCCGAATCTGCCCATTCTAAACAGCGCGACACGCGACACGATCGGCCCTGGCACATACAATGGATCGGTGCAGCACAGCCCGCGGCCCACAACGCAGGAGGGCATGAACTTCATCATGATGCCGCAGCATGTACGTCGTTCGCTGGACGCGAGTGAATCTTTGTAGGAGTCGGATTCTGACGTTTTTTCTTGGGTATTTTTCAGCACGATCGCTTTGGTATGGCCGGAGGCAACGTTCCATTCATCGAGGCGCGCTTCCGACGCTTCTGTATGGAGCCACAGCCGCCACCACCGTCGCCATCGTCCAGCAAGCGCCGCTGATAAAGAGCTCACTTCTCCCATTGCTGACGATAATTTAGCCAATCGCTGTGCTACAAAATATAAACAGATATTTATCCAATCCAAATGGTCTATTACCACTACAAGTGATATGATAGGTTGAAAATGCAGGTTAATGAAAGGCGCCGAGGCGTGGAGTCTGCGTGCGTGACGAGAAAGCCCAAGAAGCCCAAGAAGACACGAGCAGCTCACGTGGGAACCATGGCCGACAAGATCTGGAAGACCGCGCCGAACAAGGCCCTGAAGATCATCAAGCCGATCGTGCACGTCGGCTTCGTGCCGCTCATCCTCTACATCGCCATGAAGCAGGAGCAGGACCTCACGTGAGTAGTTGCATTGGCTATTTACCTACCGGAAATGGGACTCTTGATGCTAACGGACTGTGTGTGGTGGATGCGATTGCAGGCTGTGGCAGATTCTGTTCCCACTGGCGTCGCCTGGTGAGCCAGCGCCGATGTAGACATCGAGGGATGATACTTAATACCAACGACCCGTCATCAACGTGCTCTCCTCCTTCTTCCTGACCCCGAAATTCCTACTCTTCCTGCGCTCTGACGGAGGCATGGGGCCTAGTGGTTTGGGGCAGCCAACAAAGCGTGAATGGCTAGTGTTTTCCCTCCTGAAGACTTTATGCGTATCGAGTCGGTCGTGTTTTTGCTTTATTTTATTCGTGAGGATGATCTCGCAATGGAAAAAAATAAGAAAATCTCGCCAACGCGTACGATTCCTGCCTATCCTGGCGCTTCGGTTGTGGCAACTGCAATGGTGTGGTCTCCTTCTCCTGTCGCCACTCAGCACTTCCAGATTCGGCACGTGTTGTCCTTGGAGCCTGAATACAAACATCCCAGTGAGTTCGCCTCCGTGAACTGATGAGATATTGCGCATTGACCACGACACGTACCTGTAATAATAGTGTCGCCTTCGTAGTTGAACGCACAACTGAAGATCTCGTCCGTGTGGCCCTCCAGCATCTGCAGGCAGTCGCCCGTCTCGACCTCCCACAGCCGCGCGACCTTGTCGCTGCTGGCCGTCAGCACCTTGGAGCCCTGTGGATTGAAGCACACCTTGGAGATCTCGGCTTCGTGGCCGATCAAAATGGCCTGGCACGCGCCCGTCATGGTGTTGTAGATTCGCGAAGTGCCGTCAGCAGACGCCGTCACAAGCTTGGAGCCCGTGGCATTGAAGCTCACATCCAGGATTTCGTCATTGTGGCCGCGAAGAGTCTGAGAGGATCACAAGCAGCTTGTGAGTCATCTCCCTCACTTCGTCTATCGAGAGAGCGAGAGAGAAAACCAACCAACCTGCACGTTTTGTCCCGAGGCGACGTCCCAGATCTTACAAGTGCGGTCGATGGAGCCGCTGATGCACAGCTCGCCCGTGTAGTTGAACTGTGTACTCGAGATCTCGCCGTGGTGGCCTGCAAGCGTGTGGATACAGCGTCCACTGCGGACATCCCACACTTTGACAGTGTGGTCAAACGATCCTGTGATGATCCGCTCGCCTTGTGTGTCGAAGTTCAGACTCACGATCTCGGCTGTGTGGCCGAAGAGCGTGTGGAGCTCTTGGCCGGTCTCCACATCCCACAGCTTCGCTGTGTTATCCATTGAACCGGTAGCGATCACTGTGCCCTGCGGGTTGAAGGAGAGACACACGATCTCCGTCGAATGGCCTCGGAACGTGTGGTAAAGCTGGCCGGTCTCCGCACTCCAGAGTTTGCACGTCTTGTCGAAGGAGCCGGTGATGATTTTGTCGCTGCATTGCCAAAAGATTTAGGTTAGGAGGGGCGTAAAAGATCGCACTCTCGTAGAGACTAGTTGCGATACCATACCCGTAGGGATTGTTGAAGGCGATCGCGTACACGACGTTCTTGTGGCCCTCGAGAGTGAGAAGCTCATCGCCCGTTTGGGTGTCCCAGACTTTGCACGTACGATCGTAGCTGCCCGTAATGAACCTAAATCACACCACCAACATGATCATCAGCCCGAGCATCCAATAAGGCGATGACTAGAGTTTTTGATCGTACTTGTCGCCCGACTTGTTGAATGCACAGTTCGTTAGCGGCAAGATGTGAGCGCGAAGGATCTTGAACAAGTAAAAGTCGTTGCTGTCGTTGGTCTCCAGCTTCTCGATGAGCTCTACAGCAAACATAATAGAATTAATACATAAGATCTTCTCACATATCCAATGAATAACAACGCACTGTAGATGAGACGACGTAGCTGCGGCTTCCTGGACTCGGAGATCAGTGGCTCCTCGAACACGATCTGGTTCACCAGCACCTCCACATCCGACCTGGTCGTCCACACCAACGTTTTCCCATTAATAATCGCATCCAGAGGCAGCTAATCTCGATTGTCTCCACTACGTACTCTGCCGTGAGGTGTAGTAGATCGATCTCCTTCATCTCGCGCGTGCCATCGCGCAGTTCGTACTCGAGGATGATTCCCGGTGGGTAATATCGCAGCAGAAAGCGCTTGAGCTTCATCTTCGTCGGCTTCTTGACGCGTCGTTCACGGGTAAATGCAGGTACGACTACGCGATTCTTGCGATTTACGGAGCTTCTTGGGCGAGGGATCCAGCGGAAGATCCACCGCGAGATCACGAGACGACGCAGGCGGCAACGACTGTTCAGGGTGCACTGCAGGGATTGCGTCGATTCGTAAATAGCTGTTCGTAAAAAGAATCCAAAACGTAATTATGCAGTAGAGATCTGTGACGTGGTACAAAATCTGTGGCGAGGAACGGAAATGGACATGGAATTCACGCACAACTACTGCAGCTACTACTACTACTGACGACGACATGCACACGCGAGAACTCAATAACTTGGGTGGCCTCCCCATGGAAGCATCGAGCGAGTGGCTAGCGAGGAGGTAAGCTCATTCCATACGTCAGACCGTTGCGCTGGTTAGACGGCTGGCGGGGTCAGCCGAGACTGGACGTGGAAGAAAGTGAGCTCGTTCTTTGGCGTGCCAGGCGTCTTGGCGAACACAAGCTTGCGCTTGCGCGCGTATGCGACGCCAGCAATGGCCAGCGCGCAGGCAACACCAGCAGCGAAGATTCCCGCGATGCTAGCACCGTGGTCACTGCTCTCACTTTCCTCCGCATCTTCTTTCTTGAAGTTCGACGCCTTTGACGTGGCTTCCGTCGGCGTTGGCGTCGTGCCTTCAGGAACAGCAGCAGCAGCGACGGTCGCAGGGGCTTCGGGGACAGCGAGGATCGAAGCAATACGGTCTTCTGTGGGGCCCGAAGAAGCCGCAGCGGCGAGCAGGTGGGGCGCGTCAATAGCAGCGCGTTCTTCAGAAGGGGCTCCGATAGCCATAGCAGCGATTGGGCGGGGTTCGTCAACGGCAGCACGCGCTTCGCTTGGGGCGGCGAAGGCCGCGGCCGCGACAGGCTGTGATGGCGAGACTGGAAAGTAGTCAGGTTGGGCTTCGGCAACATTCGCGTCGGACGCGACCGTAGGCTCGGCGACAAAGGCAGCCACAGGCTGGACGGCGGCCAAGTCAGCGTCAGAAGCGACGGTCGGCTCAGCAGCGGTGGCAGCCACTGGCTGAGCGGCATTCGCGATCGTGGCAGCGGCGGCGTTCTGTGGGACTGGTTGGGGAAGAGCCTCCATCTGAGGGGCGGAGAGCTGGGGAGCTTCGTACGAGCGCACTTCTGGAAGCCCAGCGCTGAAGCCGTTGGAGACGGCCGCTTCGTTGGCAGCCAAGTTCACGTCGTTGACGAAGACTGGTGCACTCGCATCCTGGCCGATCTCCACGGCCGAAGGCGCCACGAGTCCGGGCGCGACCGCCAGATCTTGGGCGGAGATGGGGGACGCGGTAAGCGCACTCAGTGCGAGGAGCAGAGCGGAGACGATGCGGACCATCGTTGGTGTTGGATTCTGTAAGCTGTGGGGCGTGTTTACTGTGGGCCGGCGGCAGAAGAAATGGAGAATGATGAGCGCGGCGGGCGAGCAGCGCGCATCGTGGTCATTGCGCTGTCGCTGCGCCGCGAAAAGGACCGCCGTCAACGTCCAGAAGAGCTCAGCAGCAGCAACGCGCCGGCGCGATCGAGCGCCTCAATCCGCCCGCAGATGCCGAGGGATCGCCCATGTCGGCCAGCCACCGGATACATGCGGAGCCGCACCTGCTCCTCCCATATCAATAGATATGTACCATCTAATGATGACCATCCATCAATCCGTTGTATCAGACATAAACTGTGATAACGTATATATTACGATAGACGATACAGTGAGGAACGAACCGGATCCCCAGCTGGTCAACTCAGCAGCTCTTTTACTCAGACGCGAAAGGCATTGGCACACGTCACAGATCCGTCGCGATTTTGCTGCTGGGCGGATGGTATCGATGAGAGAACGAGCAGACGGGAGGAAAGAGAGGATGCCAATGAGCACTGCCCTGCACAGAGGTCACCATGGAGAGTTGCAGCCAACAGCAGGTGTATTGAACGCTTGGATCTTTTAGCTGCCACCGCGGTGGTGGCCGTTAAAACGCCGTTCGCCACCCACCAAGCGCGCAGCGGGAAGCGAGCGAGTGCCCGTTAATGAAATCAAGCCGACTCGGCCGGCGCAGAGACAGCGGAAGCTGCAGCGCGACTGGATTCTCGAAGTTGCTGTTGCTTTGCGCTGGCTTGGATCGCCAGCCCGACTGCGCATCCATACGCACCGAAGTTCTGTCGTCGAGGAGGGTTCGGCGTCGGCTGCGCGGCTGTGGGGACAGTCGACGCGTTTGTGGCGGCAGGCGTGATGACCTGCAGCGTCGCCTCTGCGCGCTGCTGTTGGGAAGAAGGCGATACGGCCTTCGCAGATCCGGACGAAGCCCTGTTGCCCATGAATGCTTCGCCTTGTGTGGCTGTCGCGGTAGTGGTCGCTCTGCTCTTCCCTTCGCTTATGTGAGTCGCGTTGGTGGATTGCACAGCCTTCCCTATGAGGATTCTCTTCCTTCTCTGCAAATCGCGTCGGCCTTGTCCCAACCTGAACTTCAAGGATGCTCTGGTGGGACGGAGTCAGTTACCCACAGAGCCAAAGATATCAACATGCACAAACTTTGGCTATGGCTCACATGATACTGCAATGCATCGTTGTTCATTCACACTCATGCATACACTAGCAACATATTCTCGACCACGAGTCGGCAGATCGGGCATTTGTCCAGCTCTTCGTGCTGCGAGCATTCCTGGCACAGACACAAGTGGCGGCACGGCAGGCACAAGATGCTCTTCTCGTTCGACAGACACACGACGCACAGCTTGTGGTCCTGAGTGAGGTGGTCGTCGGCTTGCTGGGCGAGCTTCTCCTGCAGCTCCATGGCGATCTCCTCCTTAATGGACCGCACGCGCGCCAGTGAACTCTCGAGCATTTGCTCCCACTCCTTCAGATCATCGAGCCGTCGTGAGGACACGATATTCTGCATGAGCTGCTCCTCCAGCTCGTCGATACTCATCACTCCGCCCTCCAGATCCACCGCGACACCACTGCGGCCTCCGACTCCTAGTCCGCTCTCCAACAGACCACGCTCAATACGCTGGTCGCGACGCTTCATTCGGCGTCGCAATGCCGCGAGCTCTTTCATCAGTGCCTCTTGTTGTCGCTCGTGGTCCTCGTAGCCGTGGAGCTGCGTCTGGAGCAGATCGTTCTCGAACATCAGACCGTCGCGGTCGCGCTCCATGCGGTCGATCAGCAAGTGCAGCTTCTGGTTGTTATGGCCGAGTGCTGCAATGCGTCGACGCGCGTACGAGACTTGCTCTTGCATTTCACGGTTGCGAGCAATGAGCTCCTCACAGTAAGCTTTCCACGGTCCTTCAATATCCACTCCTGTAGGTGGTCGGCGGGCTGGTGACGAGGTGCTCGCGTCCATCATCGACGAGTCGCCGTTCAGGTTGTTCAGGAATCGTGGCATGGGCATCTGCGTGTCCAGTGGGAGCGGAGGCAGCGTCTGACGAAACGTCTGCAAACGCCTTGCCCGTGCCTGCGAGCCACCAGGCCGCGCACGGTCGAGAATCGCCTCCGCAAGTTCCAAGTCGCTTTCAGTCGCGGAGTTTTCTCCGTCATCTTCCTCGTCACTCGACAGGCGCAGCTCCCCGAGTTGCATCGCGCCATCATTGCCAGCGCGGCGGAAGGCTATGTCCTCGAGGGAAGACAACGAGTGCTGCATGCGCAGACTGGCGCTGAGCATCTCACGTCTGCGATCGCCGCCGTCCAGGTTGAGAGATGCGTGGGAGCCTGTGTTCCAGGAGGCATTGCTGCTGCTCATTCCCGAGATGTTGAGGTCTTCTCGGGACAGCTCTCGAGATTGACGAAGCTGCTCAGAGATGGAGTCGTCGTTTCTAGGAGGCGAGGAGCGATGGAAGCCTCGGTATGACTGGGGTGGTCGTCGAAGTCGGAAACCATCTTCATCGACGAGCGACGGCGTGATTGGAGGTGGTGGTAGCGGAGATTTCTCGCGGTATTGGCGGAACATCTTCGCTCGGATCCGACCGTTCGGGCCACGGCCCCATGTGAGCCCGTCCACACCCGCTGCACACGCGCGCGCCATGGAAGGATCATCGAACTCCAGGAATGCACAGCCTCGTGTCATTCTTGCGGCCGTATCTGACGGAATGAGCACTTGGATGGGATCGCCAATGACTGAGAACAAGCAACTTGACAGCACCTCCATCAGCTCCTCGGTTCGATCCACTGGAACTTCGGGCAAGTTGACAAGCACGCACACGCTTTCGAAGCAGGTGCCTGAACGTGCGTTGCCAAACTCGAACTGAGCCATTTCGAACACTGGCCACTTGAACTGCCCGCGTGGGGATTCATCCGCAAGAAGGCTATCGGAGATTTGCTCTCGCGCTTGGCGTGCTGAGGAAATCGCAGTCGGCGTGGCGGTGTCGTGGTGGGCATCGCACACGAGCTTGACAAGCATCATGAAGATATCCACGTACGCGAGTTCGCAGTCGGAGTCGTACTGCTCAATTTCACGAACGCCGCCGTCCACTGCCGCCCGCGCCAGGTCTTGGTCGAATCCCAGTCGCATCAAGTTCCTCAACATCGCATTCTTGAGTGCCACAGCCTTGGACACGTTCACGTCCCGATTGGACAGGCTTCTTGTACCCAATTCTTCCTCCCGCTCGAACTGGCCAAGGTGTTCGTGGTGGTCATACTCATCATCCAGGTGCTCATCATCCGAGTGGCCGAACGCATCGCTTTCGCTTAACTGGCCCAGCGTCTGGTGCGAGCGCATGAGCTCCCCATCACTCATAGCTCCGTCTTCGTCAATGAACTCTTCCACTCGGCCACTGCTGTTGAAATCACTCGACATGTCGTCTCCGTAATCTGGAAGATCGAGTTGCTCGCCTGGGCTGCGACGACTGTTGGCTTGGGCCATGAAGGCCTCGCGCCACTGGGTCTGTGGGGAATAGGAAGGCTGGTAGCGTTCTGGCGCGCGACTCATCGAAAGAAGAGGATGTGGAACTGTGTCTACAGCCTCAGGACTTGTTGCGTGATGCTGTGGGGATTGAAGCAGTGTCGGACGGGCCGGAGACTGCTGCTCTGGTAGAGAAGATCCTGGATACTCATCGGTCTCGTGGACCGATTCCTGGTTATCATCCGGATCTAACAGTGCAGTCCATCAGCTTATCATCATGAGACAATACAACATTCAAATCGTTGTGCTCGCACCTGTATGCGCGTCTCGTGGGGACGGCGGCTTGGCGACTCGCGCACGTGAGCGAAGCCGCTGCAGCAGTGCGTCTGCCGCGCTTTCCACCGCGCTGCGCTGCGTGCGTCCTCCGTCACTCGCAATCGCCCCATCGTCATAGTGGGTAGTGCTGTCGTTATCTTCATCATCTCCCTCTTGCTGGTCATCATCGTCGTCGCTGTGTTGCCGAGGCGACGGCTTCCGCTGTGCGAGCGGCACTCCAGTCAGCGCCGCCGGGATCGCGAATCGGGATCCTGTCGATAGCCGTCGCGACGGAAGTGAAGTCGATCGGCTCATCGCAGCATCTGCGCTGCTACGGTACAGCGGTGAAGACCGAGGAGCCGCGATGCCCTGTGTGTTCGGCGACGCAGCGTCGACCAATTGAGAGCTGTTCATTATGTCAAATGTGGAAGGGGATTCTGGGGCTTCCACGCAATCTGCAGCTACACAGACGACTGGTTCGGACTCCTTTTTGAGAGCTCCACACGCTGCTCGATCTCGTCTGCTCTCAATCACGCTGCCTGAGATGTCGAACGAAGAGAACAAGGCGTCGCCTCGCGCGTGGCTGGTCTGCGCGTTGGTGTTTTGCGGGCGGCGGGCCGTCGCGTGCCGGAAATGGGTCCGCGCGCAAAACCGCCTTTCTGAGAACCGAGAAAGTTCAGATCTGAGTCGACGAGATGTGGACCACCTCACAGTCTAATGTGGACCACATCCAAAATGCTGCCAAGAGCCGAGACTTTTTCAACCGCGATGGCATCAAGTTTGTTGAGCTTGGCACAGTCGTTGCTTCCACCGATGCCTGGGCTTGGTGCGACATGCCGATGCTGTGATGCCCGGTGTCATGCCATGACATCTAGCTTCCCGATGCAAGCAAGTTGCTGCTCAGCAACGCAGAGAACTCGAGAGCTACAGAACGACGAGCAGATCCCTCCATCCACCGGATCTTCGAGAGCGAAAAAGCGAATCATCGGATCGCGGCTGAGAAACTGCGAGCCATATTTTCGTTGCTTCAGCTTGCACTGGCTCGGCTACAGTACTGTATTGGATGCGGTGAAGACCACTGATGCCCGTGCACGTCAGTGGGGTTCCTTTTCGAACTCGAAGCTGTCTCGTTGAGAACTTGACTGACCAAGTGGCCCGATCCTGCACAATAGGTGAATCAGAATATTTCGATGATAATAAATCAATACCTTTAACACACCTACCGCATCTTACGTGTTTCTGATCTACTTGTATAGGATGCCGGTTACTGAGACCGAGTCAACTGAAGTTGTTGTGAGACCATCCGCAATCCGACGACGCCATCGTCGGCTCTGCTTCGGCTCGAGTGCCGTGGCGTCACGGAATCGCGCGACGGCGAGAGACCTGCACGCGCGTGGTCTCTTCCGACCCAGCGGGCGCGATCGCTCGCGCAGAGGCGAGACGCTCGCAGTTCCGTGATCTCACGGCGCCGTCCGCGCTTCAGTGTATGCCTGTGGAATTGGACGCAACGCGCTCAGTTCTCGAGTGTTTCCAGACCACGCACAACTTTCAAAGCGTGCAGTACAGTATTCCCAACTAACTGAACCACAATGAAGGTGCCTAGTGCCTTGCTCCTGGCGCCGCTGCTGCTCGCGCTCGCGAATGCGCAGTCAGCCCCAGCGTCCACGCCGTGCCCTGCGATCCCTGGCTGGGAGAAGTCGACGCCTGCGCCGTCGGCCGTCGCCTCCACCAAGACTGCGGCCACCGTCAACGCCACACCAGCCAACTGTATCGAGGTCAGTGTTGAGGGCGATGCGACCTACTGTATCTCCGGTCCGATCTGCAGCGGTGCCGGTGCGGCGCCGGCCGGATCCAACTGCCCGAAGAAGGGCGACGCGGCGATCAAGGACTGCCACAAGTACCTCAAGAGCTACGCGGACGCCGACAAGTGCGTGGCCCCAGTGAATGCGCAGTGTGTCAAGATCAAGACGGGCGCGTGGGGCTGTGTGTGGGGTAGTGCTGCGGCTCCTTCGTCGGCGTCGACCGCTGCGACTCCTTGCCCAGGTATCCCTGGCTGGGAGAAGCCAGCGGCCGCGACCCCATGTCCTGGTATCCCAGGCTGGGACAAGAAGACCCCGTCCACGCCATGCCCAGGTATCCCTGGCTGGGAGAAGCCAAAGCCTGCGGCGGCGACGCCATGCCCAGGTATCCCTGGCTGGGAGAAGCCAGCGGCTGCCACGCCATGCCCAGGCATTCCTGGTTGGGAGAAGCCATCGGCTACTACGCCATGCCCAGGCATTCCTGGTTGGGAGAAGCCACCGGCTACTACGCCATGCCCAGGTATCCCTGGCTGGGAGAAGCCAGCCGTCGTCACGCCGTGTCCAGTGATCCCAGGCTTTGAGAAGCCAACGACTGCCCCAACTACCCCGTGCCCTGTGATCCCTGGCTTCGAGAAGACGCCGGAGCCAACGACGACTCCAGCTCCTACCACTCCATGCCCTGTGATCCCTGGCTTCGAGAAGACGCCGGAGCCAAC
>JAADXI010000787.1:0-14920 GCA_023337615.1 Pythium brachiatum | reverse complement strand
GCACTCGCTGCTCTGCTCTCTATCACGTCGCTCGTGTCCGTGTCAGCACTGGACTTTGGCATGTTCCGTGCGACGCGTGCAGGTATCCAGGCGCGGACGATCGTAGTCAACGCGGTGTTCCAGAAGACACTCGTGCTCTCGTCCACCGCACGCCAGTCGCTGAACAGCGGCGACATCATCACACTCGCCGGCGTGGACAGCGAGCGGCTCTACGACGCGTACGCTAACGGACTCTGGGCGATCGTATCACCTACCATGGTCAGTGTCGTGTGCTTATTACTGGGCTTCAGTATGGGCTGGCTCGTGGGCGTCGCAGCGGCTGTGTGTGCCGTAGCTATTCTGGCCTTTGCGATGGCCAACTCCCGCCGGATCGGGCAGCTCCGTCGCCGTATCTTGAAGATCTCGGGCGAGCGCGTGCAGCTCACGAACGAAGTGCTGCAGGGCGTGCGTGTGATCAAGATGTACGCGTGGGAAGACGCCATCCTCCAACAGATCGCCGAGATCCGCGCCCGTGAAATCGCGCTGTTGAGACGCTACAGCTACATGCGCGCGACCAACTACGTCGTGCTCACAATGGGCCAGACCTTTATGGCCGCTGTGTGTCTCGTCGTGTACGTGTACCAGGGCAACAGGCTTACGGTGCCCACGGCGTTTTCACTGTTGGCATTCACGAACGTGTGCCGCATGCCCTTCAGCGTGTTCTCCAACGCGGCCGTGTTCGCGAACGAGGCCATCGCGTCCATGGACCGTATTGCTAAGTTCCTGGCCGCAGATGAAGTCGATGTCCACGCTCCGCAGCCTGCTCTGTTGGAAGGCGAGCCTGTCGTGGCGATCCAGGACGCCAGCTTTGCGTGGGAGGCTCCAGCATCAGCGATTAGTATCCAGCCACAGCGTCCACCGATTCTACGAGGCATCAACTTGGTTGTACCGCAGTGTTCATTGACGATCATCGTCGGTGCAGTGGGTAGTGGCAAGTCCAGTTTGATGAGTGCGTTGTTGGGCGAGATGCACCAGCTGAACGGAGCGCTGTCTGTGCGTGGGGCGATCGCGTATGCCAGCCAGCAGCCGTGGATCCAGCACAACTCCGTGCGGGAGAACATTCTCTTCGGCAGTCCGTACGACGCTGCGCAGTACAGTCGAGTGATCGCAGCCTGCCAGCTCACGCGCGACTTGGAGATCCTGGAGCACGGCGACGCGACCGAGATCGGTGAGCGTGGCATCAACCTGAGCGGCGGCCAGAAGGCCCGTGTGAGTCTGGCGCGTGTGATGTACCGCCTCGCACGAGCTGAGCTGCTGGTATTGGACGATCCGCTGAGTGCGCTGGATGTCCACGTAGCGAACGCTGTGTTCCACCAGTGTGTCATGGATCTCGCAAGCAATAAGACGCGGCTGCTCGTGCTCAACACGCACTACCACTTGCTGCAGTATGCGGACCAGGTCGTCGTGCTGGAGCATGGTTGTGTGGCGGGAAGCGGAACGTACCAAGAGATGAAAGCACGGTTTCCTCACTTGGAAGACAATACTCACGAGAAGGTGGCTACCCATTCAGGAACAGAAGCCTCCAAGGCAGACGACGACGCTGTATTTACGCAGGAAACGAAGCTACAAAAGGAAGAAACGCTGGCGAAGGAACCGACAGACAAGCTCGCGGAGAAGCCCACGGCCAAGTCAATGATGCTGGCCGAAGATCGAGCGGTCGGTGCGATCACGTGGGGCACGTACGTGGACTTCGTGGCGTGCAGTGGCTGGGGCAATGGCGTTGTGTTGGTCATGGCTCTGCTCGCAATCTTCGCTTTGGGACAGTGCACGGTCGTGGCGTCCGATTACTTCCTCACGTTCTGGGCGAATGGCGAGTTACTTCCGTGGATCTCGCGCGAGACGATCGTACTGTGGGTGTTTGTCGCCATCGCCGCTGTCGCAACGCTGCTCTCAATCGTGCGGGCCGTGGTGTTTACAGAAATGTGTGTCCGCAGCTCCGAGGCGATGCACGCGCGCTACTTTAAAAAGGTTCTACTCGCTCCGATCGCCACGTTCTTTGACGTCACGCCCGTGGGCCAAGTGCTCAACCGGTTCTCGCGCGATCTCGACCAGATCGACAACCCGCTGCCGTACTTTGCGCTCGCTCTGCTCGTCTACTTGATGCTCACGGTCGCGATCCTCATCGTCTGTGCCGTCGCCACACCAACGACATTGATCCTCTACCCGCCGCTGTGGTACGCGTGCTACTGGGTCCAGAAGCGCTTCCTCGCCACATCCCGAGAGCTCAAGCGCCTTGACGGCACCACGCGGTCGCCGTTCCTGAACTTGGTTGCGGAGACCATCAATGGCCTTGAAAGCATTCGCGCGTTCGCCATGACGCCGCACTTTTCTCAAAAATGCCGCGACCTCATCGACTACAACGCCAAGTTCTACTTCATGTTCCAGCAGTCCACCAATTGGTTCGTGATGCGGCTCGACTGGCTCGTCACCACGGTGGTGGTCGCCGTCTCCTTCACGTGCGTCGCGTGGCAGAGCTCTGTTGGTGCGGCCAGCGCAGGCTTGGCGTTGACCTACTCGGTGCAACTGACCATGAACTTTCAGCGATTGATGACACGCGCGAGTTCGACCGACAACTTTCTCACGTCGTTTGAACGCCTTGCACACTACGACTCGCTTGCTGAAGAAGGCGCCTCATCGTCTACTGCGGCTGCTACAGGTGTCAGCAAGACCAACGACGATACAGTCACGAGCTCGTGGCCAAGCCACGGCAGCGTCGAGTTCCGGGACGTGTGGCTTCGATACCGTGATGGGCTTGACTGTGTATTGCGTGGCGTGAGCTTCACGATCGCAGGGGGCGAGAAGATCGGCGTTTGTGGACGCACCGGCTCGGGAAAATCCACTCTGATGAACGCCATCTTCCGTACCGTCGAGCAGCTAGCACAGGGACGTGTGCTGATTGACGGTGTGGACGTTTACTCGCTCCCAGTTCGAGAGTTACGTGCTAGGCTGACCATTGTGCCTCAAGATCCTGTGCTGTTCACCGGCTCACTGAGAGCCAACCTCGATCCGTTCACTCAGAAGAGCGACGTTGAGCTATTCGACGTCCTGCGTAAGGTGAAGCTGATGGACGACGTATCCAAGTGGGGCCAAGGACTCGACTACCAGGTCGTCGAGAAGGGCGACAACCTCTCTGTGGGCCAGCGCCAGTTGCTCTGCATCGCGCGTGCCTTACTCCGCCAGTCCAAGATCGTGTTGATCGACGAGGCGACGGCGAGCGTGGACCAGGCGCTGGACCAGTGGATCCAAGTCGTGCTCAAGCAGAATTTCCAGGCGTGTACGACGCTGACGATCGCCCACCGTCTCGATACGATCGTGGATAGCGATCGCATCCTCGTCATGGACCAGGGCGTCGTGGCCGAGTTCGATTCGCCCGCCGCGTTGATGGCCAAGACACACGGCCACTTTGCATCGCTCATGGCCAGCACGGCTTCAAGATGAACGAGCATCTCAATTGGATAGATGGGTAGTGGAAGCTAGTGGAAGCGGGTTCGTTACAGAGAGTGACTAAATCGAGAGCAGGTATTTTTCGCTTGGGATGTGTGTTGGAGCTGACAACACTGGAAGTGGCATCGTGCTGTGCGTCCCGTGCTATCTATCTGTCTCTCTGTCTATCTGCTGTCCAGTCCGGGCATCACCATCGTGGGTGAGCAAGCGCGGACCGAGAGCTCAGGCAGGCACGATGGAGCCGCAGCAATCCGACGCCCATGGCGAAGACAACGCGCAGGCCGCAGCAGCTATGAAGACACCTATCGACGCTGGAGAGCCGCAGCAAGGCGACGGCGAGTTTGACGCGGACTTCTTTGCGTCGCTGTTGAAGAACCAGCTCATCGCGTACAATTTCTCGTGGGATCCGCTGATGAAAGCGCTGGAGGCGCTCGCCAATTCGATGGCGCGCCAGCAACGCACGCAGAAGGGCAACAACGACGCGATGGATGAAATGCGCGAGCAGATTCAGGCCATGCGCTCCAAGCTGGAGGAGTCCGAGCAACACAAGCAGGACATGGCGACGGCCGTGTCCCAACTGCAAGACCAGGTCGGTGTATTGAGCCAGGATCTCCAGAACGCCAAGCAGGAACAGGACGCGCAACGGGACGAACTCCAGAAGCTGAAAGAAAGCCACAGCGCAGCTGCTCCTGCCGACAGCAGTGGTGGTGGTGATCAGACAGCGTACGCAAGCACCAGCGACTTGCACGACCTGAAGAACGCGCTCACGAACCAGCTTCGCAAGTCACTTTCCGCGGTGTTCGGAGACCAGTTTGTCGTGAGCGAAGGTGAGGAGGGTAGCGACGCTTCTAGCGGTGACGACGCCAACGGTGATAGCAGCAGCAGTGGTGGAGACGGCAGCAATGGCATCAACGGAACGGCGTCTTCATCGTCTCTTCCCGGCACTGGTATCAGTGGCGTGCTGCGGACGCCGTTGCCCGGCGTGCCTTTTGCCTCGGAAGCTATGGTCAAGGAGGAGATTGCTAAGCTACGGGAGCTCCAAGCGGCGATGGAGACACAACTCGCTGTGCAAAAACACACGGTGGACTCTCTGGACGACAAGGTCTTAGGCCTCGATGCTCGTGTGGACGCTGCCGCTATGCAGCAGCAGCGACGCAATTCGACGCCTGTGAGTTCAGCTGCTGGCCCGGGCAATGATCTTCTCCAGCAGCAGATCAACGAGCTCAAGCAACAACAAGAGACGCTGCTGCAACAGCTCAGAGACCAGGCTCAGGCTCTCGAGAGACAGGCCTCGGGCGTCAAGGAGCTGGTCGCATCGTTGGACGATTTGGCGGTGCAGCAAACGATGTTGAGTGCACGCCCAAGCAGCGGAGGCAAAGGACCTGCTGGATCGTCAGGGGACTCGGGTGGTACTCCACCACAGCTCGATCTGTCGCTCGTGTTCACGAAGATCGCGGACTTGCGCCGTGCTACGGACGCGTCGATCGACCAGATCCAACAGAGCGTGCGCGACGCAGCAGACTCGACGTCGTCGCAGCAGTCGCAGCTCAACGCGCTTCGCCAAGCTGCTGTGTTTAACGAGCTGCAGAAGCTGCGGCTTGTAGAGGGGCGACTGGCACTCCAGAAGGAGCTGCTGGACCGCAACATGACCCACCAGGACCGCACCAAGCCGCTGCTGGCTGAGTGGAAGAAGCAGCTCGAGCAGACCGACGAGAAGCTGCAGCAGGGGCTCTGCGACCAGGACGTGATGGACGAAATGCAGCAGCTGCAGCGCAACTACCACCGCACGATGCTCACGATGACACCGCTGATCAACTCGCCGCTGACAATTGCGGAGTCGCTTCAGCGACTTGCTGATGAGGTCAAAGAGCTGCAGAGTGGCGTCCACACAGGCATCGTGGCCAGTATTTTGGGTGGTCTTGACGGCGATAACAAGCACCAGCGCGTGGAAGAAGTGTCCACCAAGCTGCGGTACTTGGATGAGGAGGTGGACGCGACGCAGCAAGTCAACGTCGTGACGGAGAAGAAGAATGACCCGCTGATCAAGTCGCTGGACACGATGCGCGAGAAACTGGAGACAATGTGGTCACTGTGGCACCAGAACCTGATCAAAAAGAAGCGAGCGGGTGCGAACTCCGAGAGCGGATCAGCGTCCCAGGTGTCTACTCCACGCGTCGACGTGTCAGCGACGTCCCCAGAGGCACTGCGGGACCTAGAACTGCGACTTATGGGCGCTGTGCGTCGCATTAACTCGCTGGAAGAGGACGTCGATCGGCTGGGAGCGTTGGTGAGCGCGTCGGCAGTGGGTGGGAACCCTCAGGCTGCTACGGGGCGATCCACAGACGACGTGAACAAGCTCCGCAAGGAGATGCAAGAGGAGATTCAGCGACTAGGTACAATGCTGGCTGGATTACAGTCTTCAGCTGCCGCCGCGCCAGTTGCGAGTGCGAATACTCGCTCGGCTGACCAGTCCGTGTCTCCAAACCGCAACGATATTGTGGTTGATCTCCACGCTCAGATGGTGAGACGCCGAGATATTGATGGCAGATTCCACGACGATGGTGAAGATGGAAGTGGAGCCAATGGCCAACGTACGATGTACGACACTCTGCTCAAGGACCTCACGAAGAAGGTAACGCAAGCGGTGATGCAGCACGCAGAGAAGAGTGGCGGGTTCCGTGCTGGTGGCCCCGCGGGCGTTGGCGCGAACCCGAACGTCAACTTCCGAGCGCTGCTGGAGAACTTTACGCAAAAGTTCGACGACCGCTTGGAAGATACGCGCGAGTTCACGATCGAAGAGCTGGCCAAGCTGCGCAAGGAGCTGCTGGATCTGCTCAAGGCGCGGCTCGAGTCCGCGCTGCGTGACCTCCGGGCCGAGTTTATGATGATCTACTACCCGTCGAACGGTGGCGACGGCAGTGGCAATGGCGACTCCACGGCCGTCGGCACCAAGCCAGTGATGTGTGTGGCGTGCAGTCGGCCCGTGCCTGTGTCGGGTATGATCCGTGACCCGGCGTCGTACCCGTCGGCGGATCTGATCGCGGAGCAGGCCCACGCGATGATGCACGCAGAGCTCGAGTACGACCGCAACGACGAGGACTTCGTGTACCGAGCAGGCTTCAAGATGCCCGCAGACAGGTTGGTTTTGGTTTTGGTACAGTAGATGAGGGGGGGGAGTGGGTTTTGCTGACGGTCTCCGGTAAATGGTGGTAGGAAAACGATGACGCTGCCGTTCCTGGCCAACAATATCCGCAACAGGATCGCGCTCAACAAGATCGAGCGCAAGCCACGACGACCAGCGAGACAGCAACAGGGAGGCCACGGAAACCCCGTCGACAACGTTCTACGCGAGGTGCGTAGCGATCCTTTTTTCGCAGCCAACAGAGCCGGACTGACTGTGTATTTGTGGTTGAATGCAGGCTATGGAGCTCGACCGGAAACAGCGCTTCCACCAGGGGCATCCGCCATCGCCGCCGAAGTAATTAGCAATTAGGCAGGCAATCCAGTACTCGCACCCCAACCATATCAGTATCCATCCAAAATCATATTCCCAGTATACAGTATGGCTAGTCTTCTAGCAGAATCTCAATGGGGCGGTTGGGCACGACGCCCATGAAGCGTCTCGAGCGCAGCTCGCCCTGTAGATCGTTCACCTGTGGCAGCACGTCGCTGTACTTGTGTGCGACGCTGCTCCACTTCATCGTGGGCATCACAAGTGTGCAGAACGTGCCCGACGCGTGGCGTAGGCGAATGTTCTTGACGGTCTCCTCGGAGGTCTTGCCACCGCCGTGCTCGGACGACTCGCGCTTGGTTCCAAAGGTAAATACCGTCGCGTCCTGGAACACAACCTCTTCGTCTTCCTCACTAGCTCGCGTGGAGCTGAACAGTCCGTTGGGCTCACGAAGCAATAGGATCTGGAGATACCGGGACTGCATGGCGTCCCGATCGTGGACGAACACCAGACCGAAATTCAGCGGCTTCTCGCCCACGCTTGGCTCCGTGTTGGGCGGGAACTCGATGCACAGGTACTGCACCGTGGAAGCTGGAGTTGTCGGCGCGTTATTGCGCTGGACGGCCGCTAGAAGCTCCTCGTTGTAGGCTTCTTGCAGCGCGTCGACGGACGCGAACACTCGTACCCGCGTGTTCGCCAGGAACGCCGCCGTCGCGTCACTCACAGTAGAGGCGGCAGAAGCCTCGTTCTTTGTAGTAGCAGCGTCGTTGGCTTTGCGCTTCTTGCGCGTGTGGTCGTCGCCCTCGTTGCTGTCGTCGTCACTGTTGTCGTCGCTGTCCGCAGCCAACGGGTTCTTGCGCACGAGACTGGGGAAACACGCCTTGACGTCCTGCAGGAAATGCGCCGCCGCCTCACCGACCTCTAGCACTTGAATGGCGGGGCCAGTAGACGCAGCAGCGTGGCTACTAGTAGTAGAGATACAGCGCATAGGCAGCAGCAGCAGCAGCGCACTGGAGGAAGGCTTGACATGGCCGCCGATGCATGAGAGCTGCCGCGCAGGCGCCGACGCGCAGCGGCCCGCGATCACCACGCACTCCTCCACAGGCAGCAGCGTCTTGCTGCTCAGCGCGAGCGGCTGCCAGCGCGAGGGCGAGGCGTCCGCAGTGTCCACGCGACGGAATGCCAGCATGAGGATACTGTGGTGGAGATGATACAGTTGTGAGCTGGTGGGGAAATGGATACGCACGACCGGTCCGTTAGGAACCTCCGTAGAGGTTTCAGATAGGAACCGAATGAACTGCCATGGCACCATGGAAGCAACATTCGGCGGGGCATTCGCAGATCACTACGAGTTGCCTAGTGTACGGACACTACTACTACTACTAGTACTATTAGAACTACTAGTACTACTAGTACTATGCTACGTGATGTTGCATTCGCTTTCGTCAGGCAGAAATCTCAATAAGTCGTCAACGGCCGACATGCCCCCAAGCAATGAGGTTCACATGCCGCCCTCCTACAAAAGGGTTGTAGTTTTGTAATCATTCGAAAGCGGGCTATAAAAGACAAACACATACGCGCACTTCAGTCACTATGAAGCGTTCAGCTCTCTGTTGATGCGCTTGGCAAATGACCGCTGCAGCCGAGGAGACTTGGGCGGTTGAGCCAAGGGATCTTTCTCCACCAGTCGATCGATGGAGAGGTCTTTTCACAATTACCGTCAATACTTTTCAGTTGCTACAAAACAAGGTGTAACCCATATGTCCAACGTAACCTCATTTACGACTCGACCACGATTTTTCAGAATTTCACGCGAATATTATCAGTCAGTTGAGTCAAACTCCCGCGCCGGTCACACCTCAGAATAGACCGTAATCGAGACTATTTGAGCCAATCAAAGACGTCTTTTTGAGCACACCGTCCAATCAAACACAAACACAATCCCCAACTGGAAACCCACAGGGGATGGGTTCACGATGAACTCACTCCGAGTCTCGGAGTCCGAGATCGAGAGCCCTAATCGCCCTGTTACAGCGTCCACGCCCAATGAAAACATCCAGATTAAAAGAGGGTAGGGTTGATAAAGTCGACGATCAAGTTTCACAGTGGGTCTCAAATGTTGGGGGCGAGAGTCAGCAACAGGCAAAAAGGCCCCACGGCCGAGGGCCGCTGTGGGATTTGCGACGGCGTGCGATTTGCATCGAGCTGGCGCCGAGGAACCCACACGAGTCCACAACAGACGGCACAGTCTGGACCAAGCGCCGGCATCCATCTCCAATTGTAATCGCTGTACTTGCAGCGCGAGCTCACACCCCGTGCGACGCTCTGGTGGCGGGTTCAGCAACTATCTATCGATCGACCGCACGAGTTCGATCTCCATTTTCGGATCGCGGCGTCCGAACTCAGCGCGCGCCAACTGATCTGGTCGGAACAGTGTATAGTGTGCTCCCTGTCTCCTGTCGGAACGTCGGTGGAACAATTGGAGAACTCGAGTCCCACCACCGCTGGCCGCCAACAAAACAAATCGCCAACAAACCCAAGAGCCAACAAATCGCGGGGAATACTCGACCGGTAATCCGTCGCGCGAATTCCAACGAATCGTACATGGTATGCGTCGAAGCCGCGAGTCTTTCGAGCAGAATTCCGAGCGCGTGAGCAGCGGCGGGCTCATGCCGTCACCCCCATCGGGTATCTCGCTGCTGGAGCACCCGTACGCCGCGAGTAACAGCGCCGAGTCGATCCCGGAGCTCTCTCCAGTGACGCCAACGTACGACGAAGGCCCTGCGACGCCAGTGTCGCTGCTCGGTTCGAATCGCAGTGATATCAGCGTCGGCGTCGTACTGGGCGGCAGCATTGCCGTCATGGGCGGCGACGACGCACTCCACGAGAGCATCGGCACGCCGCGAGAAAGCGTCGGAACGCCACGGGAAAGTGTTGGAACGCCTCGCGATAGTGTTGGAACTCCACGTGAAATTGGTGGCGAAGAAGCACGCCATCCGATGCGCATGATCAACGATTCCATCCACCGCCAACAGAACCCTCCGCCGCCTCCGCCCAAGGCCGCGCCGTCGTCGGTGCTGGATATGCGCGACGTGACGATGATGGACGACGCAGATCTGGAGATCGACGGCGACGGCGACGACGACGACGACGACGAGCGCTCGCTGATGAGCGACAACGACCGCGACGCCGACAGCGACGACGAGCGCGACGACGCGTGCGACGAGATCGCGGCGCACGCCATCGAGTTCAGCGTGAGCCGCGCCAGCGTCACGCGCGCCGGCTTGCTGCCGTGCTGTGTGTTTGTGGGCCGCGTGACGTGGGGCACGACCGACTGGGAGATCTACTTTGGCCAGAAGCAGCTCGTGCGGCTCCACTTGAGTCTGTTCTTCTACTTGCTGTACAACAAGTGGCGCCTGCTGCCGCAGATTGTCAAGCTGCCGTGGACGATCTGGCGCGAGAAGCGTGCTGAGAAGCGCGTGCTCGACTCGCCTGTTGTTAATGACTACATCAACACGCTATTGACTGACGCTGATGTCCGCAACTCGGATCCGATGCTGAGCTTTCTGGAAGTGAGTCCGTCGCGGGCCATGTCGCGGTACGGGCCGTCGCTGAAAGAAGGATACGTGCACATGCGCACGAACGGCGCGTTCCAACTGCCGCTGTATTCATGCGTGAACCGCACGATCGAGGCCATGTACCGCCATCTCTACCGCACGTGGATGCGGATCGCGTTCATCTCGACGGTCGTCACGTTCATTCTGCCCATCAGTCTCATCATCGTGACCACGCTGCCGCGGTTTCTCACCGGCCAGAAGACGCTCGTGCGAAGTGAAGGCACGCAGATCGAGCGCACGGTGGACGCCGGCCAAGTGTTTGTCGGCATCTTCGTGGTCTGCGTGTTGGTGTTTGTCGCGGTGTTCGTGTACAAGTTTTTCGACCACCGGCTCGGCGTGATCCGACGATGGGTCGTGCTCAAGCCCAACTGCTTTGCCGCGTACCGAAAGCGCTCGGACAAGGAACCGAGTGAGGTGTTTTTGTTCGACAAGACGTTCACGTCACGCAAGGGAAGCTACCGCCAGGGCGTGTCGTGGATGCCCAGCGGCTTTGTGGTGGGCAGCCGCGCAGGCTTCATCGAAGTGGACACGGGCCACTACTACACGCGGCTCACGATGTCGGTCTCGGTCGGGTTGATCTGCTGGGCGATCATGGCCATGTCATCACGCATTTACGACTTCAAGGCCGTGACGTTTTCAGACGCGGGCGTGCCGTTCTCGGAACTGCCGTCCTACCAGAACTGGACGCTCAATGCCAGTAACTCCACCGGCTCAGACGACCTCAGCGACCTGTACTGTGGCTACTACTTCCGTGCGCCGTTGAATACCACGCTCCACGTCAGCACCGATGATAGCGACGTGGTGATCACGACGCTGCACGACTCGACCAACACGTCAACGCTCTCGACCTTCCAGTACTTTTTGGGCGGCGATGAAGTCGGGTTCAGCGTCGGCTTGCTGTCGAACAACATTGGTCCGGGCAATCTCGTCGCAGTCGCAAAGAAGATTGATCTGCAGCACGACCGGCTATTGCCCACCAACTATGTTGTGAACGTGGACCACATCGGGCAGCTGAACCTGAGCGCCGTGCGAGGCTCGACGGATCTCCAGTTCAGCCCAACGACCTACTTTTGCAAGATCCCCATCAAGGTCGCGCTCTTCAACTTCACGGCGGTCGGCTACTACATCCTCATGCTGCTCATCGGAGGTATCATCTCAGCGACGTGCGGTCTCGCGCTCAACTATTTGATCTCGTACGTTGGCTTGTGGCACGCGCATGTGCGGCGCGACCATTGGTATCGGTGCGTGAAGCGACTGCAAAAGATCAAGCGCCAAGACACGGAGCACCGGTACCGGTCGTTTGCGCCAGAGCGAGTCTCCACGTTGCCCGGCTACGACTTCTCGTCCGAAAGCATGCATTCGAACAATCCGCCACTGTCTGCGCGGACCAAGGCGACGAGTGAAGGCAGCATCGAGTCGTCCTCTTCGTTCGTGGCGACTCCGCCTCCTCCGAGCTCGGTCGCGTGGCATGTCGATGGTGAAGACACTTACGAGGCGATGTACAAGGCTATCAGCGAGGCAAAGTTTGAGATTCTGATCGCTGGTTGGTGGGTTACGCCAGATCTGTACCTGCTGAGACCTGGCCGTAAACTACCGCCACACGGAGACGACAATGCGAAGAAGACCAACGAGACGCAGCTGCGGAATCTGCTGCTGCTCAAGGCTGAGCAGGGTATCAAGATCAACGTCCTTATCTATCGCGAGGTCAAGCTGGCGCTCACGCTCAACAGCGCGTACACCAAGCGCAGCTTGATGCTGCACTCCAACATTCGTGTGCTACGCGATCCGATTTTCCAGATCCAGAGTCTCGGCTTCTGGTCGCACCACGAAAAGATCGTGTGTGTGGATCAGTCTCTTGCGTTCATCGGCGGCCTCGACTTGTGCTTTGGCCGCTACGACCACAGCGGCCACCCGCTGAGCGATCCTGGTGGCATGAACATTGAAGACCAGATATGGCCAGGAAAGGACTACTCGAACCCGATCATCAAGGATTTTATTCGAGTGAACAAGCCCTTTGAAGACCTCATCGATCGTGGCACGCAGCCTCGTATGCCGTGGCACGATGTGCACTGCAGTGTGTCAGGCCCACCGGTGCAGGATATCGCGTACCACTTCATCCAGCGGTGGAACTTTGTGTGTTCCAAGAACGACTACCAACTTCGCACTGGTTGGTGCATCTGCTTGCGCTCTCGTCGTTTCAAGTTGCTGCCCAAGTGTCTTCTTCCGATGGATTTCAACGGCTGGACGCTGCGCTACCCGTCGTCGGGCAAGACCGCAGCAGAGGATCGCGCGCTGGACGTCAGGATGCCATTGGATCGGGAAGACTCTTCCGACAATATCGACGTGCTGGACGAACCGTTCCCGTTCCGAGTCATGCGTCTGCCGCAGCCGCGTTCGCTGTTCCGTGGTAACTGGGGCAGTGGCTTCCGTGGTGGCGCCACGCGGGCGGTTGATTCGGTCGATTCCTCGCCAGGATCCGGATCGGGCGGTGATACGAGCGACCTGTCGACCGATAAACCGGCGTTACCGATCGTTGCCAAGCACCATACGCTGCCACATCGCGATGACCGCTGTGCATCCATGGCGCAGTTGATCCACCCACAGTCCAACATTTGCAATGTCCAAGTGTGTCGATCCGTGTCGATGTGGTCTGCCGGTGTGCCGACCGAGACCAGCATCCACGAAGCCTACGTTGATATCATCGCGAAGGCGCAGCACTACGTGTACATCGAGAACCAGTTCTTTGTGTCTGGCTTGAACTCGAACGGAGTCGTGAGCAACCGCATCCTGCAGGCGCTCGTCCATCGCATCCGACGCGCCGTCCAGGAAAACGAGGTGTTTCGAGTCTACGTGGTGATGCCGCTGCTGCCAGCGTTCGAGGGCAACATCCGCAGCGAGGAGCTTACGAACTTGCACGCTGTCATGCACTGGCAGTTTTCGAGTATCTCGCGTGGTGGCCACAGTTTGTTTGAGGCTCTGAGCAAGTTCACGAGCAGCCCCGAGAGCTACGTGTCGTTCTTTGGACTGCGCAAGTACGGCATCATGCCGAACGGCTGCGTGGCCACAGAGCAGATCTACATCCACAGCAAGCTTCTCATTGCGGACGACAAGTACGCGATTATCGGCAGCGCAAACATCAACGACCGCAGCATGACCGGTGATCGTGACTCGGAAATCGCGCTTGTGATCGAAGATGTCGTGTTTGAAGACGGTCTCATGAACGAGCGACCGTACCGACGCGGCATTGTCGCTGGCGCCTTGCGCATGCAACTCTTCCGGGAGCATCTCGGTCTCGCAGAAGACGACGCGACGACGCAGGACCCGGCCGCCGAGTGGACGTGGCTCAAGATCAAGAACCTCTCGGCTCGCAACACGAAGATCTTCGAGACGGTGTTTGATTGCGCGCCGTCGAACCGCATGACCTCGTTCACCAGCTTCAAGAGCATCGAGGTCACGCAGATCTTTGAGAACCAGCGTATGAATGTGCTCAAGGGACCGGGACGCCACGTGTGGGATAAGGGCAATTTGAAGGACGGAGACTATTCGCCGTGGACGGACGTCAATGGCGTGCCAATCAACCTCGACAAGATCAACCTGAATGAGTTCATTGTGGACCGATACAAGGACAAGAAGCGCAAGCACTTGTTCTTGATGGACCACGACGGCTGGTGCTACGCTCGCAACTTCTCCGTGTTCCAAGAAGTGCGTATGCACAACTTCCGCAAACGTGACAAGATCCAACACTTTATGACCGATCGGCTGATGGCGCAAGTGCGTCGTCGACGATGGGTGCGCAAGGACTCGGGGCTTTTACCGGCCGCAGTGATGCTACGCAACAGCTCGTTCAGCGAAAGCGACGACGAAGACACGGGCCGCTTTGCGTCGATGTGGCGTCGATTCCGGTCGGATTCCTCGGCAAATCTGTCGCGTGCTAACTCCTTCACAAATACGAGTCGTGCGGGTCAGTCGCTGACGTCGTCCATGGTGCTGGCGGGGGATACTTCGTACCCCAACTCACCAGCGATCTCGGCGTTCCGCCGTGGGCCGCCCAACTCGCCTCCACCGCGTGCGGACGAATTCGGCCGCGACTCGAGCGCGTGGGTCCACGGAGGTATGGCTCGATCCAGTACACTCGGCACGGCAGGCGTGGGTGGCCACGCACAGCAACATGCCGCTCGTGACTCGGATGTTGGAGGCAACCGACACAGCACAGACTCGAGCAAGGGCGGTCTCGGTGTCTCGCTTAAGAAGTGGGCGTCATTCATGGACACGCCGTTGGATCTGGGCCGTCGCTCGCGGTTCACGGAAGAATACTTCTCGAAGGACAAGGACAAGGACGAAGAAGTGTACGGCCAGACGTACACGCACG
>JAADXI010000786.1:0-14956 GCA_023337615.1 Pythium brachiatum | reverse complement strand
GCTGATCACGTTGCTGCGCGTGATCGCGATGTTGTTGCCGCTAGCGACCGTGTTCTTGTTGCTGAGCGCCGTAGCGTCGTTCAATGACGAGCGAGACGCGATCGAGAGTCGCGTGGCTTCATCCACAGGGGTCTCTGCGTAGGCGCCGACGGCAAGCACAGCGACGACCATCGCGCAGAGGAGCGAGCGGAAGGACGGCATCTTGGGTGATGGAGTAGGCTTGGTGGCTTGGTGGCTGGAGAGGCAAACGCCCAATGAGTCGACGATGATCCGCCAAGCCTAGGGCGATCGGACACGCGACGCCTTCAACGCGTCTAGCCTGGAAACGTCCTCATTAACATGAGTGTGCCGAGGCGACTTCAGTGATCCTTACAGGAAATCTTCTCAGAAACCATGGCTTGCTGTCGCATTTACAGTCCATTCTTCCGCTCTCGTTTCCCGGAATCCCGACCTCGATGGCTTGTTCTTGATAAGAATTACGATCAGCGTTGCGATCATCGTTGCGAATACGCGCTCGACTCGTCGTCGCATATCGTCGGTCGACGTCAACGGCGCTTCAGTAGCAGCCGAATAATCACTGCGTGTGACGTGTGACGCCACCGACACAGACGTTTCGGCCATTACGCGGCGCTACATGAATGTGTACGTACACTCGTGTGTCTTCTACAGTATTGCGGCGGTCGCAGTTCGAACTGATAACTCCTCTCCTCTGTAACACCCAGTTGGTATCCATCGCCAGCCCCTGGCGTCAGTTCAGCACGCTTCCGCCCTCGTTTCCGGTAGAAAGAAGCCGCACGCCAGTCGCTTCCGCCAGTGGTTTTCTATGGACGCGCGCGACAAAAGGACCCCCATGATCGCCAGGTGGAGCTGAGTTGCCGTCTGCGACGGGGTGTCGGTCGTGCCTTTTGGCGGAGAGTTACACCAAAACAAGGTGAGACACTCATTTTCTTACCATTACAAGGTGATATAGTTGGGTACGCCACAGAACCAGGTGAGACATAGAGACGGTGGCCCAGAAAACTCCACAGTCCGTACCTCTCCCGAATTGTAGCCTGTACCGACGCCGCGCATTGCTGCGCGGATGGGGTAGAGCATGGCGCATCTGCCGACTGCCGCCAAACGGGACGAACTGACTGCGCGGATCGGCATCTCCGCAGCGCGAAGGGAGGGACACACGCGAAAGTCTGGAAGCCCAGAGACAACTGAGCGCATCCCATTGGGCCGAGCTCCTCCGTGACGCTCCTCACCTCCGTTAGTATGGACAGCAGCCGTCCCGCCACAAACATTAGCCACGGTGGCGCCGTCGATCACGCGGCTGCCGTCGACGTCGCCAACGAAGTTGGATCCTCCACAGTCACAACGGAATCTCGAGCCTCCGGCGAAGAGCTACACAGTACAACTACTACGAGTATGGCACGCGCGCCGACGCTAACCCACACTACTGCGACGCGCAGCAGCGCCGACTCGATCGAGAAGCGCAAGATGCAGCA
Source organism: Pythium brachiatum (assembly GCA_023337615.1). NCBI lineage: Eukaryota > Oomycota > Peronosporomycetes > Pythiales > Pythiaceae > Pythium > Pythium brachiatum. Next base: position 13,466 of record JAADXI010000786.1, on the reverse strand, counting down.
CAACACCAACGACATCGCGTCGCCGAATGACACCGAGGTGGATGAGGATGAAGAGGGCGACCACGCTATCGACGACGACTTCATGGGCAGCGATGGCGAGCTGGGCACGCCGCTGGGAGTTGGTGCCCCGGCGGGCTTTGGCGAGTTTGAAGACGAAGACTACGCGTCCCATCGCTTCATGGGGCCGAGCATCGTGAGTGACGACAACTCAACGCGCGCTCTCCATGGACTACGCCGTGTGATGGTCCACGCCAAGCCGCCCAAGTTTGCGAGTGATCTCTCGGCCGTGCGCCCATCCTTCTCATCTCGCCGCTCGTCGTCGACTGCGACCACCGATATGATCAGCGACTCGTTACGGTCGTTTTCGCTCGACACACCCAACGCGTACCAAGTCACGTTTGGTGAACACAACATCACGGGCTTCTCGACGCGCCTGAGCATCTCGGAGGAGACGGCAGAGCTCGCTGTGCGTGTGGCCGCGGTGGAGCGTGACTCGCCGGCGTTCAAGGCTGGCGTCGTCGTGGGCGACACGCTGCTGAGCATCAACGACCACCCGATTGAACCGCACATGACTGAGAACCAAGTGGACGAGCTGCTGGTCTCGCAGCGTGGCGCACGCACGATCGTATTCGCGCGGAACTGCGTCGACTCGCCCGGCTCCCACCAGGAGCCGTCCTATTCCCACCCGCGATCCTTGTCGGAGGGCAAGGGTGGCGTTATGCCGAGTGTGTTTCCGGGACAATCGATCATGAAGAATCCGATGAAGAACCGCTTCTCCAAGGCCAAGCTCAGCTCGGCACTGAGCTACGGCGGCTCGCTCATGGCGTCCAAGCTCAAGCGCAAGAAGTCGGTGGTCCACAAGGGCATCTCGTGTGATGGCTGCGGCGTGGACTCGATCACCGGTGCATTATGGTCGTGCTCTGTATGTCCCGACTACAATCTGTGCAGCGACTGCTACGAAGTGGGCACCCACGGCATGGAGAACACGGACGCCATGCAGGCGCTAAACGAAGCGCTCGTTCAGTTCCGTCTGCAGAAGCGCTGCAAGCACTTCACGCCCGAGTTCCTACTGTCGCTGCGGCGTGATATCTGTAAGGGCCGGCCGGACAAGTTTGAGTACATGGGCGGCTGGATCGGCGACATTGTGAACGGCACGCCGGCCAGCAAGATCACAGTGCGTGGTATTGAGATCCCGCACCTTGCAGCCACGAGCCGCCAACGCTTTGTAGGCAAACTCATGCCGCTGGTGTCGAACCGCCGCGACATTGAAGTGAACATTGAGTGGCTGCCGGACGACTCGGACCGGCCGAGTTTGGAAGCCGAAGAAGACCCGCAGGGCGAACGGCCATCATGCGAAGAGCTGGAGAAGCTGCGCATCTGGATCTCGGACAAGAAGAGCCGCACGACCTCGCCGTTCGCGTAGGCGGCGTGCGAGAGCGAGAAGCCATTCCATGTTTGTTAGTGTTAGAAGGAAGAAGAGGGTCGTAGTCCAAGTGCCCAACCTCCAGCCCTACAGTACCCATGGGGACGAAGACCCCATAGAAATGAAGCCATGAACAAGAGCGACAGCCACGCATTAACTATCCCCACACACTTCGTGAAGAGGCGGCAAGCAAGCCTCCACAGCCCACCAACAGCTCCATTTTCGTCTCATGGATGTTGGTGAACTTCCACAGACCGGAAGAAGAAGAAAACAAATCAGAGGAGAAACCCAGATCTTCCATTGCGAAGGCGACGCGTGTGAATTGGTGGCGATCTGCTGGCATGGAGATATCTCAAAATCTGTACATGTATCCCACGGTGAAGAATCCACCCACATCCAGCGTGTGGAGCCATGGACGGCGCGTAACCATGATGTGCATCACTCCATTTTCGACCCTTTGGGTCGCGGGCAAATCTCAGTCGGGCGTGCTTCCACGTCATTGACACCCGTAGACACCCGCTAACGTATCTTAACTTACTTGTGTAGATACAATTATCAAGTTAAATCGTTTCCGCATGCATCGTTTTCGAAACAGCAATGGCTACGCAATCTGCGACGATGGGCTTCGTTGTTGAACCGCGAGGCTGTTGACGTCGTCCGCCCTCTGCCCAAAACAACCTAACCCACGCCTCACGGTCTAAAGTTTAAACCACAGAAGACCCAAAACAAGCCCACCCACCTTCCTTCCTTGCTTCCCCCTGTGCAATCCGACTTTGGATCTGGTCGTGTGGGCGGATCCACACGCTCACAACTCAAATTCGCAAGTTCTACACACAACAAACTACATCACCACAATGGGCGTCTGGACGGAATACTTTGGCTCGCACCTGCGCACGAAGGACGGCGCCAAGGCCACGGAGGAGGCGCTCGCCGGCAAGAAGGTCGTCGGCCTGTACTTCAGCGCGCACTGGTGCCCGCCGTGCCGCGCGTTCACGCCGTTCCTCGGCGCCACCTACGAAGACCTCGTGGAGGAGCACAGCGACGTGGAGCTCGTGTTCGTGTCGTCGGACCAGAACGACGCTGCTTTCGAGGAGTACTACGGCGAGATGCCGTTCCTCGCGCTGCCGTTCGAGAACCGTGAGGCCCACCGCGAGCTGTCGCTCAAGTTTGGTGTGCGTGGCATCCCAATGCTCATCTTCCTGAACGAGAAGGGCGAGGTCGTGACGGCCGATGGCCGCATGTGGGTCGCTGAGGCCCAGGGCGACGTCGAGAAGCTCTACACCAAGCTCACCCAGTAAGCGCAAGCTACCTGTTTTACGGCGCGATTGGACTCCTCCACCCTGGGCTGCTTGCGAAAGCACCCAGTCGAAGAACGACCGTCGCGTGCTCTCACATCGTGTGTATTTGATATTGGTCAACACTATCTGAGAAATATATCCTCTTTTTTCCTAGTCTCACCGTACTGTCGAGGCTTGTCGGCGCCGGACACTACTATGCTTTGCCTCGGGCTTCGCACGGCGGTCGTCCATCAGGTGCAGCAGCTCCAGTCGCGTCTCCAGTGATGCCCGCGGCAGCGTCGCTATGCGAGAGTTTGTTTCCACTGCCAACGTCTTCAGGATTTGGTGCGTCGCATCCTTCTCTGTGCTCGCGTCCGCAGTGGATTCATCTTGCTGCGATGGCACCACTGGCAGTGGATAGTTGGAGATGGCTGCGCCGCCTCGAAACTTGATCATTTTCCGGCACTTGCCAGACACGGGGTTGGGGAAGATGGTGTTGATGGTCTCGCTCGTCTGGAAGAACTGGTCGCGGAGCTTTGTCTGGCGCTTCTTAGCTTGGTACGGATTCGACGCCATGACCTTCGAGGACTCGCACGTCGTCTCGAGAATGCCGATGCGACTAAGGAGAAGATCACCATCAAGCAGCTTGGTGATCTGGTCGTCCATCTCTTTGAGAATGTACTGCATCGTCGGCGTGGTGACGTTGAAGCTAACCGGATACTGGCATCGGAAGACTGTCTCCACGGCAACACGAAGTGCGAGTAGATGGAGAGGTAGATACAGCACGATGCCTTTCTCTTCTCGCTCCATGCGCTGCTTCATCTTGCTGAACAGCCTCAATATCTTCACGTAGAGTATCTCGATCTCAGCCGGAGCGGTCTCGTGGTACGATTTGATTGTCGCAGACTTGACCAGATCGGCAGCGCCAAGGCATCCAAGCTTGAAGAATACTTCCAGGTACAGATAGCGCACTGTCGCCTCGACAAGCATCACGAGGCTATCGTGTGTGAGGAACTCCAACACCAGGTCCTTCTCCTGGTCGCCTCGGATTCCAAGCGAGGCAAACGGAAGCGCGGCGTAAAAGGTTCGAAGCATTTGTCGTGTGGTCTCTGGTTTGAGCTCGGGAGCATTGACTCGCTCTTCGATGCACTTGATGCGACGCTGTGTAGCTCGACGACCAAACAGTTGCAGTGTGGGCTTGGTGTGGATCTCGGAGAGAGCCGGGATGTGCACAAACGTCAATGGCTCTTCGTGCTTCATCGCGTACATTGTCAGCACGTCACTATCCTGCCGAACTCCGTGCTTGAAAGGCAGCAGGTAGCGTCGCTTCATGTCGTCGAAGGTCATGCTAACACTGCCGACAAGGTAACCATTGGAGACCGCCAAGCCGTCTCCAGGGTCGTCGTCTTCGGAAGCCAAACGGCCTCGTGAAGCAATGGGTTCTTCGGCTTCCTCTCGTACACCGATGTAACCTAGCTTCGGGAAGAGATCCACCATCACCACGTCTGATAACGAGCCGCGTGCTTTCCACGCCGACGTGATTTGGCAGTCGTCGAGAGGAAGTTGCTTCAAAACTGTTGCGATATTCTCCGGTGTCGGCGTCGCGCCAAGCCGTTGCAAATACTTGATGGCATACTCCTCCTTCAGCGTCTCCGCGAAGTTCATGGGAAACGCCGCAGGCTTCTCCTGCGGCTTGAGCGGTATTTTCACGTGCATGTGCTCGACTGCGGTGGGCTCCTTAGTCCGAGGTGGCTGGGCCTTGGTGACATTTTCTTTAGATTGCTGCAGCCGTACCTTCGCTCTACAGGTCAGGAACGAGTCAATAAGCCTCCGATCCTCGCAATGCGGTTTGTTGTTGGACGCGTACTCACCGCTCATGGCGATTCATCTCAGCCTCCACGCTTGGATCGTGGCAGACAATGCCCATGGATGTCAGTCAAACTTACGAATATAAAATATGGCGAAGTCCCAAAATAGCTATACCCTCTTATTCGATACGCCAACAATTGATGTAGAGAACTTTTGATACCCTGTGTAAACCGATAACTGATCAGCTGTTCTTTCCCACTTTTGAAAGTTTGAAAGCGCTTCAAAATGTTGGTCCCAACCGATCATCGTTGGTGAGTCTAAAGTCTCATCGCAGCGCCAACAAAATCCTTTCTCTCCCCGTCACCAACACCAACACCAACACCAACATCACCAACAACATGGCGCCGACAGCTTTCTGGACGGATCTCCATGAGGACGACTCCATCTACCGCAGCCGCCCGCCGCGCATCGCCAAGGTGCGTGCCATCGAAGCCACGGCGCGGTTGCTGCGGCCCACGAAGGCGTCGCTCGCGCGCGCGACCGAGAAGAAGGGAAAGGGACGTCTAAGCGACGACATGGACAAGGAAAACAACCACGGCCCCAACCACACGCGGCGCGTCTCGGTGCGCAAGCGCCGCCTAACGATTCCGCAGTCGCCCAAGTTCCACGCGCATCCAAAGAAGGCCAAGGCCCGCGACGCGCAGCTCACCAAGACCTCGCGCGAGCTGCGCGAGATCGAAGCAATCCGCAAGAAAGTGTTGGAGACGCGCAAGCGTAACCAGAAGTACCACGAAGCCACGACGCGGTCTGTGCTCTCGTACGCGCCGATGAGCGGCGGTGGCGGTGGCGGTGGCGGAAGCGATAATGAGGCGTTCAAGAAGGTGCGTGACCACACCATATCCCCGTATCTTGGTGTGGACGACTGGACGGGAGAACTTACGATAAATTTGTGTGTGTGTGTGTTGGTTGTATGTAGGCGTTGCAGTCATGCGGAGGCGTTGGCGTACCCGCAGTGCGACGACAGCAGCTCACGACGCCCGTGGGCTTCACCTTCGAGTCGGACAAGCGCGCCGCCGCACGGAAACGTAAGAGCAGTTCGTTGCCTCCTGCTGGTCCACCCGCCAAGCGATTCCGATGATAACGAATCGCGCTAGAGGGTGGTTCCTGTGCGGTTAAGTCGGAGATCTAGATCTCGTCCTCACCCTCTCGATCTTTTGTAGAGGAGGAGGACGGCGACGAGAACTGAGCGACTGCGATGGCCACGCGAGAGAGCAAGAGAGCTGCAGAGTGAGCATTTAAGTATTGGAATGTAGTGACGTGTTACCCCTTTCGCGTTGGCGTCGCTAACTTCTCGATCGACGCTCTGATCTCTGAGGCTGATGCGTTGGACAGGATAGGGTGCTGTAGCATCGTTTGCGATGCCGTGCGTACAATATCTGCGAAGTCTGTACCATAACGACGGCAATTAGATGCAGTGAGGGCAGCATACGGCTGGAGACCACGAACCTTCACGACTGAGATCGGATTGGGCTGGCTCCTCCTCCAGTTGATGAACGAGCTCAATGAACAGACAGAGGAAGCTGTTGGGATCGTCGCTTTTGACTGCGAGAGCCACCGCTGCATCCGCCAGAGTGGGTACGAGCAACGACGACGGCCATGGTTTGAGGTACGTGCAGAGTACGTGGTCATCGGGATGCTTCGCTTTGACGTAGATCAACTGGATCAGCACGGAGATTCCGAGTCGGAAGATGGTCGCATTGCCAGCTCCATAGCGGAGGAGAACATCTACCAAGCGAGCTTGAATGCCGCCCATCGCGAGCTTCTTCACAGCGTTGACATGCTGACACGTGACCGCCAATGCCCGGAGGAACTTCTCTTGTAGCATCTCATCCGAGTCAAACAGCTGCATGGTCTCGACGGCTTCGCACTTGACGGTGCTCTGCTTCTCGACGACGGACAACTGTCGAAGCTGATCAGCATGAACAGCCCGAAGCCGCTCGCTCTCTTTCTTGAACGCGACTGTGCTGGCTTCGGTACTATCAACCTGTTGAACGAGACCAGCGATCGTGCTCTTTGTCGTCTTGATCTCCTCTTCAATGTAGGCGGTGCGAGGGCCTTGGCTCCGAATGCTGTCCTCCGTGGCTTCGATCCGAGCCTTGGTCGCTTCAGTTTGATCTTTCAAACTCTTCTTGTACTGCACGGAAGCTTTGAAATGGGCCTGCACCTCGTCATTCTCCAGCTCTACGTTCTCCGTCTCGTATCTTGTTTTTCTCGTGGTATCAATGAGCTGCTCGGTATGCTTTTCCAACGCTTCATTCCGCTGTTCAAGCTTGAAGACTGCGTTTTGCAGCGGGATCGCGACGGCCGGAAACACCGCATCCGTCCACGTCACTGTATCAACAACGCGCACACCCTTCTTGTCTTTGGCTTTCAAGTCTGCACCAGCGTCGAGGAGATATCTGACGATGATCTGAAAGGTATGAGAAGCGGTGGGTTGGTCAGCCACTCGAGGTAGCTGGTCACATCAAGGCACGTCTCACCAGATTGCGCTTGGCTACAGCTAGGTGCAAGAGTGTCTTGCCGTCCTGTAGGACACAAATTAACGCGACACGAGAGAATCCACCAACGTCAATACCTGCGATCTTTCAGCTCTGGCTGTGTGAAGCCGCTGGCTTCGCACCTTGGAGAGCGGTGCATTGAGGTTGCATGTCGCGCGACTGGCGCATCCCAGTAGCACAAGGAGTACGCGCTATTGGCCGTGTGACACGAAGTGGTAAACTAAGGTGATCACGCAAGTCTCTTCGTAGCGTATTAGCCTTTGTCTTGTACCCACCGGGTTCTCTGCAATCACGGCCTGTTGAAGTAGGCTCAACAGCGTAGGCGGCTGCATCAAACCAAACCAAAACCCACAGAGACAGTTTAAAATAGTGGCAGCGCGACATGGTCGGACACGCCTGACAGGCGCACGTACGGAAAGCGTGTCTCTATCGATCAGCGCTTGCGCGCCTGCAGTCTCCTCGCGCTCGCACAGTGTCGCCAGCTCTGCATAGATCTTCCCGTCCACGCCCATAGCTCCTGCCAGAGTGATGGGATGGGGACGGGCCGCGGCTGTTCACCGCCCACTTCAACACCTCCCTCTTTGCGCGTAATGTACTAGAGTAGTAGTGTACATTCGTGCGACATCATTGGTGGTTGGATTGTGGGTATATAATAGCTATGGGGCCGTTGACGCCCCATGACCGACGCTGGATAGCCGCGAGCATTGGCGTGTGGATTGATTCCTGGAATGTGGCTCTGGCGTTTACTGGTATCCGTGTATTTCTGGTGGGCATCCCTGCTGCCGATTACTTCGGGCTCCACCTCGTGGTGCGTCGACGCAGGTCACCAGGTGCCCATGGATTCTCACCGGCATCTGGCAGCACAGCACGAAGCAAGCCGCCGGCGACATTCGCTTGTCTCAATCTGGTAAAAGCACCAGGCTGGATTCCGTAGGGCGTCATGGCAATCAGCACCGCCATGCCAGTTTACTTTGCCGCAATCATGGACTTTCATCAGAAAGCGAAACAGTCGCTTCAAGGAGGCAATTCAATTTTATGGAGGCGTGTTCGTTCTACTTTATTTGTTTAGTACCGGTCGCGACGCCATGGTGTTTATCCTTGGTCGCTTGGGACATGCAACTCGGCAAAGAGTCCCACGGCGTGACGCCACTTCAATCTGTGTACAGCACGATGAGCAGTGCACTGTAGTGCAGTATGTACCCACTCACCGAGGCGGCCATTTTCCCAACCCTATTTTTTCTTTCAAGCGAAGAAGTGTTGCATGGTTTTACAGATAAAAACTCAAACTCTCCTGAAAAGGCTGTCGGGTTTAAACGCCCCGGCAGCCACAGGCTTCATGATAAAGCATGCGGCTGCCGGGGCATTATTAACCCGACTGCCTTTTCTTGCCAAAAAGTTCATGGCTCCGGCAAGCCGCCAAGACGCAACACAGCGACCAGCAAAGTCGCGCGTGCAGTCCAGTGCACCTATCTTGGAACGTCCTGACAGTGTATCCGGACGTCACCTGTGTTGTCCCCCAATTGCTCTCCTTGTCGCACCTCCCACGGGCGAGTACCGTGATGACAGCAGCTCCTCTTCCAAGACAAATTTGGCCCTTTTTCTCCAATCCAAAATCCAGCAAGATTTGCCCGCACGGCTCCTGGATAAATCAAAATGTGCTGCAATTTTGGTCAAAAGTGTTCGAGACTTGCGTGCGAAAGCGACATCATCGACGCCGTGGCCGCAGCTGATCTGATGGGCTTGTAATGCCGCTGGAATTCAGTACGTCGGCGGTTTCATGTATCGCCAGCATGAGCAACCGATGGTGTCTCGCCGAAAGCGAGCGAGCGAGAGAGAGAGAGAGTGAGAGGGCAGCTGGTCTGCCTCTGCACTGGACAGTATCAAGCCCCATTGGGGCACGGTTCAAGAATGCCGCGCGTTGGGGCGTTGTACAGGGGCAGATTCGAGACTCACCATGACAGCATCGGGTCGACACCGGGCGAGTGTACTGCGCAGGATCGCGCAGCGGCTGCACAAGAAAAGCGTCACGACCACATGTCCGGCCAGTCGCCCCTGGAGGTTGTTTGCCGGTCGGTCTCTGGTGAACCCAGGCACCGGGAGTTCGAGGCAGCCGAACTTTGACCTGACTTGACCAGTTCACAACTTGCAGTCAGTTGCGCACAGCTAAGCAATCCAGCGACCAATCATCCCCACACCACCACTTCCACAGCATCTCCCAACCATGGAAGCCCCTCAGTTCCACATTGACTACAACGACGACAGCGACACGCCGCTGGTCCGCGGGATCTGGTCGGAAGAAGAACATGAGCGCTTCCTCGAGGCCATGAAGATGTACCCGCTCGGCCCGTGGCGAACAATCGCCGACCACGTCCGCACGCGCTCCATCAAGCAGGTCCAGACTCACGCACAGAAGTATCAGCAGAAGGTCGCGCGACGACAACGCGGACTGCGGAAGCAGAAAAAGCGCGTCGCTCGTCCAGAGCATCGCGTGGACCAAGCGGCAGCAGGATTCATCGTGCGCAAGGCAATTGAGCAAAGCACAGAAGCTCCAGGCTCCCCAACGTCATTTGAAGAGATGCTCTTCCAGGCGACGCCACCAGTCACAGAAGATGAACAGGTTCGATTGGAGGTCGAGCTGGAGACGATCGAACCTCTGCCGTTTTCGTACTGCTCAAGCTCAGATCCGTTTGACTACGCGACGGAAGTGCATCACAAGGACCTCGAGGAGTCATTGATGCTCTTCCTGGCAAGCGTTTGAACCACAAGAACGGCAACACGGTCGAGAGAATCCAAGCTTAAGCTCTGCGTGACCCCCGTACTTTCACTCCTATTTATTATCCGAGGTATTATTAATACAAGCGTATTCCACACTCCATTTCCACGCGTTCCATTTCCGTCCAGGTCACTTCAGTGCTACAGACTGCAATGCTGCACAGGCTCTATGAAATGATCTCGTAGAATTCCGCACAATAGAAGGGCGATCTGTAATCAACTCTATCGCTAGTAAGAGCATCGTGCGGCATGCGGCATCACCGCCTTTTACGTTACCGATACGCCATTGGACGTGTTGAAGCAGAGTTGGATTCCACCACTCTATCCCAGGCTGTCCATGCAGAGGGCTCCTTGCTCCCTCTTCCACAGCGCAAGCCTCCAGCATTCTACAATGCTGTACCTACTGGGAGCTGTTCCCCGTGCGGACAATGCTCTGGATTGCAGTGCTAGTAGCGTCTGGCTTCATCGAGTCCGTGCGGTGCCCTGCAGTCTGCAGGCTGCAGACGCCGCGGAGGCGTGTGGTTGAAGCTGAGTGTTTGGGGCGTTCGACACGAACTCTGGAACGCTCTTTCCAAAACAGACGCGACGACCTCACGCCGGCATATAAAACGGCCGCGTCATCAAATGTTGCGCTGCTGCGTCGACGCGCTCTACGACCGCTGAGCCCTCACTGTGAGGCCACCAGCAACACCTTGAGAACTTCAGAGAACGAGTCATGCGTTGCGACACACCACGTATACTCTAGCCACATTTGCTGATCGATGAAGCTCAACACAGCCCATTACTGTACAGACTGGACACGTTGAATTCAGATCCATTGCGCTCAACACCCGTGCACAAACCCGCACTGCATTTTACGGTATCGACACTGCAGCTTTTCGAGTCGGGGCGGATCAGACCCAGATCCGTCGGTTGCAGTGTCCGCGACCGCCGTGCTCTCCGGAGAGTCTCCGCCGTCGGAAAACGCCCGTCGGATGGGCTCCTGCGTGGCTCTGTTTTCTTCGCGAGCCGGTTTCTCGTGGACAGTGCAGCCTAAGACACTTTCATCGGATGACCGGGAGATCAGCTTGACGCGATTCATGCGATTACTAGTATTCACTGTACAGTGTGGACGTCACTTCACCGCCAGATCAGACCGTCGCGACTATGTCCGGATCGTGCTTCCTTTCTGTGCAAACCGCGACGAAAACAACGCGTCCAGCTGCTGGTGGCTGGTGTATGAAAGTCAATTTCAATGCGATTTCATATTGCACACATCGGCGGCCTTTCTGCCGAGACGCTCACGGTGACAAATGGCTACACTGCGAGTGGAGCCACAGAGCCGGGAGCCACCATCAAGCACTGCAGTCTTCAGCGCACGCTTGGCAAGCGGCTTGCTGCCGCAGGAATCATGCGTGGAATCCGAAGCTTCCCAGTGCCCGCATATCATGCCTGGTACGACATGGACCCCAGTGGGGTCTCACCACGGTTCTATGGGTTCGCCGGACACTTGGAATCCGCGAGTGGAAAGGCATTCTCGCGTGGCAGGAATGGAGTGGGAAGCCGCAGAATGATAACAGCGACGCCTGTTGCGCATAGCCAACTGCACGCTGGAGCCCTCTTCCTGGCTTGATGTTGATCTCTTCGTCGTTGGCGCTGCGCTTCTTGCGTCTGCGTGATGCAGGCGTCAGTGGGGTGGGGGATCGAGTATGATACAAATACTGTACTGTATGCGGAGGTTGTGGTAGTTGTGGAGAGCAGCGCAGTGCAGATGCAATTTGAAAATAATTTACTGGTTGGTGTCCATATGGATCCCTGAATGGACCCTTTCCGACGTCATGATAGTGAGATGCTCGATGAAAAAGTCCAACGACTCGCCCAACGACGGCAACCCAGATGGACCATCGATCTCATCGAGTAAGCTGAGCGCCTTATCACCGAGATCGTCGAGGTAGAGCCACCCAGGAGCCAGCTCGCTGTGAGGAAGCGGTGTGCTACTCGAAGAGTCCGCACCAGGCGTGGCCGGGGTTTCTAGAAGCGAAGTGAACGAGATCTTCATGTTCGGGTGAGGCTCAGCCGGAGGGCTGACAGGCGATGAGACGGAGATGACTGGGAAGTGGGCGACCTCACTGGCAGAACTGTCCGAGTCATTGCCGGACTCCAGCTCGCTGTGCTTGTGGGCTGTCGATGCTGCCCCTACAGGCGACTCGGGGGCGTTGTGCGCGTCGGCTTCAGCTACTAGGTCGCCCTTGCGCTTCCGCAGCTTTCCGTAGGTTCCCATGACGACGCGGTGGCCGATCTCCTCGTCGCTCTCGTCGCCCTTGCGTTTCGGCTTGCGCAGCCCCCGCATGCGACGAACCACTTTCTCTTGGTACTTCTGCGCGTGGGTTTGCACTTGGCGCACGGAGCGCGTGACGACATGGTCGGCGATTGCTTTCCATGGACCCTTCGGATACAGTCTCATGGCCTCGAGAAAGCGATCGTGTTCCTCCGCTGCCCATGTACCTGTTGGGTGTTGGGATTCTGGCAGAGACACGCACGCTGAGTGGATCGAGGCTGAGTGCTGCTGCTGACGCGCCATGCGAGCACGCTTCATGGTCTTCGGCATGATTGCTCCACTGTCGCGGTGGGTAGTGCGGCGTGTTTCGTCAAATTCAAAGTGAGCAGAACAATGGACTCGATGCTGAACAGGATCGCTCCAGACGTGAGCCATGTTGAAACCTCCCCTCTTCGATACCGTGCAGTATCCTACACCCGGCACAGTACGGTTATAGCTCTCCGCGATGCAAGATAGACGGCGAGCTTCGCCCAGCTGAGCAGCCCGAGAGTAGCGGCGGCCATAAACATGCGGGACTCGAATCTGCCTTTCTCCACTCCTCCTGCGGCAGGCGTACACTGTACTAGCCCGTCCCCTTTCTCACTCAACATGCGATTTCATGGTCAGCTTGGATCCGCGTGAATTGTGACCACTTTGCAGGTGAGAAGCCTGAAAATCCAGGAAACAATCGACCGGCAAAACCAACAGACCGAAGAATGAAGGCTGTAGAAGCCACGGTTGATCTGTTATACTGAACTTTACAGCGTTCTCAAGCTGTGAACGTACAGTAACGTTTGGAAAAAGATCGGCAAAGAGGGGGACTTTCCGGAGGTCACTGCGATTCCTATTAGAAACTGTACGAAGTTCTTCCAATACAGTACTCATCAGTGTCCAGCAGCTATAATAACGTGAGCAAGACATTGAGGGAAACAAACTCGTAGACCCAGAGACTCCAGCAGAAAGCCCTAAAACAGAGAGGAAACGACACACAGTGCCCGATAACAGTGCGCTGCACCGATTGCAGCACGCTTTCGCGGGCATCGATTGAACCTTCGTATTGGATTCATGCGTTGTTCCAATCGACGCCCGTGCATCGCGACGGCTGCGTGTCCAGTCTAGTGGATCGGCCCTCTTCCCATTCCACTTTGTGCCCGATTTGCTCCGGATTTGCCGGACGCAATGGATCTCCTGAACTCTTCAGCTGTATTACCTACAGTAGGAGCGCACAGAGATGTTGCGATAGCGATTGCTGGAGACGCTGCGAGTCTCATCGCAAGCAGTGGCCCACACGTTGAGGCATCCTCTTGTCCAACTGCACTAAAGCTGAGTGC
>JAADXI010000785.1:0-14956 GCA_023337615.1 Pythium brachiatum | reverse complement strand
AGAACGCGGGATTGAACTCCATGTTCTTGTCCGAGACGTTGATCGACATGCTTCGCCCCTTGATAATGATCTGCTTTTCCAGCACGGGATCCAGCATAGGATCGATGTCTTCTTCCACACCCGTCACGATCAGCGCCTTGCCTTCGCCCATACAGAACTCGAGCTGGTCCTTGAGCTTCGGGTGGTTCAGTGTCGTCGTGCCGTAGCTTGGCACACGCTCCGACTCCTTGCTCTTGATCCACGACAGTGCCTGGCCTTGTGGATCCACCAGCAGTGGGTAACGCGACGACCGCGTGACCATAATACCGTTCTGGATGGACAGCGAATCTGTCGGCAGACCTTGCATGTTCCAGTCACCGATCGTTCCAACGTCCACGAGGAAGTTGATCACGTCGATGTCGACAGTCACGGGCACATTACGTGCCTCACAGTCGGGTACGAACTTGTTCTGCGTCATGTAACTGCGGAAGTCCTGGTTGAACGGCCCACAGTACGATACAAACGCACAGGCGACAGCACAGTCACCCACGAGGCGGCGCTTGAGATCGGCGAAGTTGTTGGAATCATCGGTCCAACGCACTCGTTCGCCAGCCAGACCGTTGATCAGGTCGGACGCCTGCTGCATCTTTCGGCCCAGGGCGTTGGCACCATCTTCAATCCGCTTCTTCTCCGACATTTGCGCCTCAAACATGTTCTGAAGCTCACTCAGACGCTCTTTACACTTGGAGAGACGCGCTTCGGCACCAGAAAGGGCCTTGTTCGCGGCCTCCATTTGGCCTTCGGCGATCGACAGCGCTTCCAGCTTGGGCTTCACGATCTTGGACGCTTCGTGGTAGAACTTCATGGCACGCACCCACGTACACAAACCCTCAGCAGCCAGCGACGCGTTCTTTGCAACCGCCGGCAGGAAGCCTTCCAACTCGAGGTACGGCGTGAGCAACTCGATGGTCTCTTCGTTGATGAGATCCTTACCAACGGCTCCAAATGTTTGCACGTTCTTGAGGAAGTTGGAATCACCCATCACGGTCTGCGCGTACGGCGTGAACGAGGTCTCAATGAAATCGACTTCTTGCTTGGCCACGTTGAGCTTGGTCTGCTTGACAGGACAGAGCTGGTTCTTGAACAGAATGAGCACGCCGTCAAACACCAGTCGGATAATATCAGCCGGCTTCGCTAGCTTCTTGATTTCACCAATGTGTGCGGGCTTGACAGAGTCAATTGCTGTCTCGGCTTCGTCGACAAACGGCTTCGCCTTAGCGAGATCACGCTCACACAGCTCCTTCTCGGCTGCGATTCGCGCCGCATCTTCTTCACACTTGGATTTGATCTCTGCGACCTGGGCACCTTCCTTGTGGGCTTCCGCTGAGGAAACCTGCAGCGACTGAAGCATGGCATTGGTCTCTTCTGTGGCTTTTTGGAGCTTGATCTGTTCATCTGCGAGCACCACCGACATGGCTCGCACGTCCTCTGCACCCTGGATGAGCTTCTTCAACCCGAGATTCACACGCTGCTCTTTGTCTTTGATCTCGTCGAGCTTGACCGTGTACATCTTCTTGTACGACTCGATGAAACTCAAGTACGACTTGGGTGTCTGGTACACACGGCGACGCATCTTCTGGAAGTACTCTTCACACATATCGGTGACCATTCGGTGGACCATACCCATGTGCGTCATCAGCGCGAGCTTAGTGTTGGCGTCACACTCCATGGGGAAGTCCTTGATGAAGCCCTTGGACACGGCGATCAACGCATCTTCCGGCCACGGCAGGAACCAATCGATCGTCGGACCGGAGATCAAACCCGGGAATTTGCGGGCTCGGTCAGCGAACTTTGCGTTCAGCGGCGACATACACAGCACGACGTGGAGATTGTCACGCACGCAGTCGATGAAGAATTGCTTGAGATTGGTCTGCGTCTCAGCCTGGCCCGGACGCTCCTTCACAAACGCATTCCGCAAGTCGGCCGTCATCGCCATCATCTCGTCCTTGGCAAACAAACCGGCGACTTCACTGGTCATCAAGATCGAGTTGATCAATTCCAAGAAGATCTCGTTCTTGATCTCCGCATCCGTGAACAAAAACGTCGTGGACTTGCGCTGGTGGCCAGCTGACTTGTACAGCGTACGGATGTCTTCCATGAACGAGTTGGTGTTGTACGTCTTGGTGAGAATGATCTGGAAGATGTTGGAGCTGGACATGTAGGCAGCAAGGCGCGTCAGCGACTGCTTACCGGAACCACCGACACCGACAAGCAAAGCCGAGCCTCGTGGCATCTCCAGCAAACGCGAGATACGCAGTAGATGGCCGAGCGCATCATCGAAAAGCACGAGTCGCATCGCACGCTGCGGGAATTCCGTGTTGTACTTCTCCAGGAACTCCAGCACACGCGAACGCACGTCTTCGACGGTTCCTCCTGGTTCGTAGATCTTCAGTGCACCATCGGCGACGGCACCATCTTCATCTTCTTCTGGGTCTCGCAAGAAACTCACCATGGAGAATTGCTGTCTCGCCAGGACCTCGAGCTCATCACCGAAGTGGTTCTTGATCAGATCCTTCATGTACGAGTTGTAGATCTCCTTGTCTTTGTGGATCGTGAGCTTGTCGCAGAACACGCGGTCACACTCGTGCTTCCACGCCAGAAGCACGACTTGGCCTGGGTCCATCTTGGGCAGCTTCCCCTGCAGGACTCGGATACCACCACCGCTCGTGAAGGTCTCCGGTGCAGTGAGCAGCACGCCTTGAAACACACGACTGAGTTCACGCATGTTGAAGATGTAGTGGAATTTGGCCGGTGTTGGTAGCAGCTTGGCCTTCATGTAGTTCCACAGATCAATCGTCGCACGGGTGAGTTTGTTGACAATCACGAGCGAGTCCTTCGAGTAGGTCTCCTTGTCAAACCGCCCGGCAAGCATCTGGCCGTAGATATCATCAATCGACGTGAGGCTGGGCAAGATCAAGTTGAACAAAAAGAACTGCCGCTTCAAGCGGTTCGGGATATCGTTTCGACCACCGCCCGGGTGGCCCATGGCGCCCACGTACTGCAGGTCTTCACACACCTTGAAGTCACCACGTCGGTCCTTTGCCAGGAAACAAAAGCCACTCAACTCGATAATCATACGCACGATCTCGAGCGTCGGCTGATCTCCCCATGCGTTCACAAGCGGCATGCTGAGATCATCCAGGAACACGGTCATCTTCTTACCACCCGGAGGACCGAAGCTCTTTCCACCGCGCTTGTCCAGTTCCGATTCCACAGCATTCTGGAACATGAACGCCGTAGTCGCACTTGAAAAGTTGACTCGCTTAATGGTCATCACGTCCGGGTTGAGGTCGTTGAAGAACATTAGTGCCGACGACGTCTTTGCCGTACCAGGACCACCAACCATGAGCACAGGTCGTCGCTGCTTGTGCAGGTTCTCGATCAAGTACAGAGTACGCACAGAGTCCATTGTAGGCACGAGCAAGTTGGAGAAGTCGAGCACCTTTGATCCCTTCGGGTAGTCCCACTTTGGCGGACGCCACACTTTCCAGTCAAAGCTCTGTGGGTCCACATAGAACTCGTACACGGTCTGACCAGCTTCACACTTTGGGAGCAGCATGTTGTCATCGTACTGACGGAGCCACTCGTCAAATTTCGCACGGTCTTCTTGCTCAAGGAGCGCGCCGAGCGACCAGCAGATACAGTACAGGAACAGCTTTTCAAACTGGATCAGGAGCTTGGCAGGGTCTTCCGAAAGATTGGTGCCGTACTCTCCCAGCAGTAGACCTGTCAATAAGTGGAACAATCGCGAGGCTTGGCCAACACGCGAGACGATCACGACGCCGCTAGTGTTGCGGTTCAAGTAGTCGAAACAGTGGCCCGGGTTGAGCGGGTTGTTCTCGCCCATGTACTTCATGAAGAGGTCACGAAGAATGGTTTGCTGGGACTGCGGACGCTTGCGGATCCACGCCTCCACCACGGGCGCCCAATCCAGATCGGTGTCACTGATGTACACAATCCCAGCACGCGAGACCGTCGCAGGACTTGCGTTCACGAGCGTCTCCACTTCGAACATGAGCTTGACGTTGTCGGTCATGGGCATGCGGTCACCGTTCGCGAGTGTCAAGATCTTGTTGTCGTCCAGCACAGTGTTCAAGTCCTCGATCCAAATCGCGTCCACGGGGCCGTCCGCGACGATCCACATGATGAACTTGTTGGCCTTGTTGTTGAACTTCTGCCACATCGCAGCAAACACGCCAGTCGTCCATTCACCAGACATTGGGTCCACTTCACCGTACATTTCTGCCGCACGAATAGCCTTGGGGTTCAACTTGGACTGCTTGTGGACGATATTCGTCGTGAGCGTAAGCGCCTGCTGCATCATATCAAAGGTCTTGGTCTTGCCACCGCCAGTTGGACCGACCAACATGATGCCGTGACGCACGAGCTGCGTCTCGTAAAACTGGATGACCTTGTTGAACCAACCTCCGTGGTCCACGAGCCCGGCCTTTTCGATCTCACCCTGTAGCGCTAACTGAAGATCCGGATACGAACCCTTAGGAGGGGAAGCAGTTGTCGGGAACAAATCAGCCAGAAGCGACAGGAACAGCGGCACATCCTGCGCGACCAGCTTGCTCAAGTTCATATCACGCAGCGTCTGGTAGAGCAGCTTGGCTTCTGGGTCGTTGCGACTGTCACGCTTGATCTTGCCAGCACTTCGCAGCACGGCGAGAATGTTTCGAAGCCCCCAGTCGTAGTGCTTTTGGGCCGATAACTGTTCCTTACACGTGTTGTACAGGATGAAGAACTTCTTCGCGAGCTCCTGGTAGTCGGAGTAACCCACAGAACACAACTTGACCTTCATGATGATCTCGAAATCGGGCACCATCATCGCCACACCACGGAACAAAGCCTTAAGGTTCTCGGGAAGCTCCTGGCGACCAGCGTAACCGGGGTTCATCGTGATGAAGAACGCACACACAGGCGTCATCAAGATGTTCTGTGGATCACCCGGGAACTGGAAGTACTTGGTGCCAGTCTTCTTGGCGTTTTGAATCGCGAGCACTTGCTGCGCGACGACCGAAAGCACAGGAAGCTGAATGCGGTTGAATTCATCAAAGCACCCCCACAGACCGCCCTGGCAAAGACCCTTGAAGATTTTGGCACAATCCGTGTACTTCTGCTGATCCGTACAGTTGGTCACGACGACGTAGATACCGAGCGTTCGTCCGAGATCCTTCACGGTCTCCGTCTTGCCAGTACCTGCCGGGCCGGCCGGCGCACCACCGAAGTACATACCCAGCGCCTGTGCTAGGGTGATGTAGCATCGATCCGTCAGTGGCGTGACCACCAATCGTTCCTTCGAGCCGAGGTACTCGAACTGGTAGTTGAAATCGACATCCGTGATCGAGATCACACAGGCACCGTCCGTGTTAAACTCGTCGCCGACGTTCGTGCGCCAGTAGAACCGCGCCTGCTTGAGCCACTCAAAGTCGTTTGGATCGCTGATCTTCTTTTGCTTGTACAGCGTCGCGAGATCCGTCATCACATCACGCTGGTGCACGTGGATCGTCACCAGCGTCTCAATCTTGATACGGTTCTGCTTGGATCCGAGATCACCGAGACACCACGTCGACAGCTCGGTCAGCACGAGTGCTTGCTTTGTCGCCGTGTCTTTCATGATGTTCTTCTTTGCACGACACTGCTCCAGTGCTGTCTGGATATCCGTCGTCCACATGAGCTGAATGCCCAGCAGAGCGAACTGCGAGATGTATCGATCGACAAATTCACGCAAGCGCTTGAGATCATTACCGACGACCCCGATATCAGCTGCACACTGGCGACAAATGTCCTTCATCGTCAGCTGCATACCGCGCAGCAGCGTCGCGAGCCAGTCTTCAATGTTGCCTTGCGCCTTGACAATCGACGAGAAACGCACTTCTTCGACACCCGAGTTCATCGTGTGGATCAACGTCTTGTCCTTCTTGTCGTGAAAAACCTTCTCAATCGAATCGAACACCTTCTCGTAGTGCTCGTTCATACTCAACGGATCTGAACCCTGCGACAGGATCATCAGCAAACCCGGGTTCGATACGAAGTAGAAGCGCGGGAACTTGTTTCGCTTCTGCTCCAAATAGCCCTCGAGCGACTTCTGGCACTTCTCCAACTCCGTGTACATCATCGGAAGACTCGACTTGAGCAGCTCATTCGCACAGCACTGTACCACGTTCTTGATCTCCTGCGACTTGGTCATGATCTTGGCCCAATCCTTGTCCACTTTCTGGAACTTCTTGGCTTCCACAGGCATTTGCTTGGCGATATCACCACCAGTGAACACCGACTCAAGCGAACACCACAACATCTGCACCTTGATCCACCGCTCGAGGGTCTCGGAGGTATCGGAAAGCTGCTCGAGCATGCCTTGGGCGTGCTCTTTAAACGGCAGCACATGACGCATGGAGAGCATTGTCTGCAAGTTCATCTGTGTCTCCTCCAGCTCTTCAACCACCGGCACGACAGCCTTGAGAATCGGCACGTTGCGTCCCTTCCAGTCCTGAAACTGGAACTCTTCAGTCTCCCATCGAGCAGAGATTTCAGCCAATTGGATCTCAATCTTGAGCTGCTTGTCGGCACCGTCCGTGATCTCTTCAATCTCAACTTTGTAGGTCACAATCTGAGCATCCATGAGCGCCTGGAGCTTGAAGTCCGCAGCAGTGACGTCAAGCTTGGTTCCTGTCTTCTCCATAACAGCATCCCAGTGACGAGGTTTAATCGAGTCCTTACTCAATTCTTGCAGCAGCGGCAGGATATCCGTGAAATCATCGATCATCTGCTTCAAGTCCGTGTACGCCTCCCACTCACGCAGCTTTGCAGGCATCTTCTTGCAGCGTGAAGAGAATGAATCCACTTTTTCCGTCATCGCCTGGACACGTTCAGCGACTTGCAGCCATGGGATTTGCTTCCACTCTTCGATTGTGCTGAGCACGTCCGTGTACAAACCGAACAACTTGTCCTGTAGCTGCAGCTCTTTCTTCGTGGCTTCCAGCTCCGGGTACGATGTACGCGGCAACGCAAAGAGCTCTTCACCGGACGCGTACAGCTCAAACTTGCGTTCACGGATCTTGTACTCCTCCTTGAATCGGTTGAGTCGCTCGACGGCTTCGGACGGTGGAATACCGATGACGTTCGGGCCGTTCGCCAAGTAGTCCTCTCGAAAGTGCTTCACGTCCACGATGAACTCCTTGATATCACGCAACAGCCCTCGCTTGAAACCAGCCTGTGTCTTACTAAGCTCGTCCGTGCGCTGCTCCGCGTGGTGTATCAACTTGCGCCAGTTGCTGCGAAGCACCGACTTCTGGTCCATCTCTTCCTTCTCCATGAAGCCGTCCGGCAAATAGTACTCGAGCATTTCGTACATATCCAGCACGGGGTTGATCTCCATGTTGATGCCACTTTCTCGCGCACGCACTTCTTTCAGCAAGTTCATCACGAAGCGAAGAGAATCCAAGTCCACGACCTTACGGTTGAGCTTGCCCATAGTCGAGCGGAAGAACTCGGTGAGTGACTCCATCTTGCGTCGAGCCTGGTTGTGGAGATTATCACTGAACTTGAGCTTCCACTGCGCGTTCTCGTGCTTGAGCTGCAGTTTGATGTTGCGCGTGTTGAGCGACAGCGCGCCAATGTTGT
Organism: Pythium brachiatum; assembly: GCA_023337615.1. Taxonomy (NCBI): domain Eukaryota; phylum Oomycota; class Peronosporomycetes; order Pythiales; family Pythiaceae; genus Pythium; species Pythium brachiatum. The sequence continues at coordinate 7,291 of JAADXI010000785.1, read as the reverse complement.
ACACACTCGTGATTTGCGTGATTTCTTCGTCGATTTCAACGAAGGACTTGAGTTTGCGCTCGAAATCTTGCAGCTCAGGGCTTTTCTTCAAGAAGTTTTCGTACGACGTGTCCTTGTTTTCCATCCAGAGCCACTCGTACATCATAAACGAGTTGAGGTACTCGGTCACGTTGTTGCGGAGACCTTGGACACTACCCGTTAGGAGCAACACAACTCGCACGATCTCAATATCCTTGGTAATTCGGTCGAAGAAAGTCGCCTTCGGGCCGCTGCTTGCCGCCAAGCCACCATTCATTGCCCCCGCTGGACCGGTGTTCAGGAACGATGAGCTCTCACTCTGACCCCAGTCAAGTAATTCCTTGGAGCAGCTCAACACGGTCTGTGCAGCTCGGTTGATCGCTAATTGGATATCATCCAGAGATGGATGCAGCACGACCTTGGGTATGCTGAGCTGGATATCGACTTCGAAGAATGGCCGCTCGATCGTGAAAACACTCGAGCTGACACGCGAAGCAACACGTTTCTTGATCGTGTTGAGCGAACTCTTCGTGCAGTGCAGCAGCGCCTGGTACATAAAGTGGTTGTAGTGTTTCTTCAGCTTCAACGCTTCCTCAATCGACACTCCTTCAATATGCGAATCGAGAGGATACTGCATGATGATCTTGAGCAAATCTTCCACCGCGTTCTCGATTTCGATGTTCTTGCCCTGTAAAAGAGCACCAGCGCGACGAATGTTGGCACTCTGCATGGCCACAAACTCGTCCAGTGAGAAGCTCTGGTCGATTGGCAGATCCACCAGCATGGTCTTGGACACAATGCGCATGTTCTTCTCGATACGGTTCTCGATGATGTCGTTGATGTTCGTCACGAGCTCTTCGAGATGCTGCAGGCCACTGTGGATGTGGTTCCGGTAGGCCTCGATATTCATACTCGTCCACGTGAGCGTGATCATGCCCGGTCGTAGCTTGAACTCCATGTCGTTGAAGTGAGGGCGTAGCAGCATCGCCGTCACTGGAATCACCTTGCTCACGATGCGGTCGTACTCGGATAGAGCGTACTGAAGCTCGTTGTAGTACGTCTTGAACTTCTCCTCCTGTAAGAGCACGATCTTGGCAGCCTCCGGGATCTCAATGCCCATGCGGTCAAGGCATTTCGCCTCACGCAGCAGCTGCAAGATCTCCGGATCGAAGTTCACGTACAGCTTGTTGTCTTCAGGGTGGCGAATGATCAGCGTCGCCTGAAGCCCGGCCTTCGCCGTGTCGATGTACTGCACCCAGGCCTGGTACCAAATGTACTCGAATGCCACGAGCGTACGCGCCACTTTGTTGTACATGCGAATGATTCGCTTGGCGTCTTTGCTTGCCAGCACATTCTGGTTGGCTTCGAACTTCTTCATCGGCTCTTCAATGCGCTTGAGCAAGTGACGCGACCACGTGATATTACCAGCAACTGGCGGCAAGTTGCGTGGGTACGGCGGGTTATGCTTGTATTTCTCGTACTGCTGAAGCACGTGCTCGAGTTCCAGCCCGTAGTTCTGGAAGATCACATTGAACTTGGAGTCCAGGTCCGACTTCAGGTTCTCTCGTTGCAGGATCGTCTGGAACTTGCGCAGCAGATTCAGCGAGTGCTCAATCGAAGTAATGTTCTCAAACGAATCGTTGATGAACTTCTGCAGCAGCCCCTCCAAGTCCGAGATCCGCACGTTGAACTCGACGTAGTCGCGGTCGAAGCGGTTGTTTTTGTAGTCGAGCAGGTCGTGGTTTCGGTACTGGAACTCACGGATGATCGCGTTGAATTTCGCAATCAGATCTTCCATGCCTTCGAGTTTGTGCTGCCCAAGCGACGAAAATTGATGGATTGTCGTGAACATGTCGATGAGCTTCACCACGCGACGACAGAACAAGTCGAACTTGCCGAAGATCTTCATCTCGTTGAACTCGAACTGCTTGCCCTTGGGCGTCGCGAAGAGCTTGTCCTTGGTGATCCGGTACTGTTGCTGGTACGCTTCGTTGAGCTTCAAGCACGAGTCCAAGTGGCGCACGAGCTCCTCGGGATCCTTCTCCCACATCACTTCGTACGTCTCGCCGCCGGTTACACACTTTTTACAGTTCGTGATCATCTGGTTGGTGATCTTGGCAAACAGATTCGCCATACGCTCCGTCGTGTTGTAGTATCGGGCGATGGAGTGGATCATCTTGATCGAGTTCATGAGCGCTGGCAGAGTGTCAATGATCGAGCTCGGCGTACCATTGTAGAGCGGGATGATGAACTTCTCGAGCGTGAACAGGTACTTGACGTTGTCTTTTGCTTCATTCGCCGCCTCAGTAATACCGATATCGATCTGCTTCCATCGTCGCAGCAGCGTCTGGATGCGCTGCTTCGTATCATCACTCACGCTCTTGGTCGTGCGGCTCAGAACGTTGAAGACGTCCTTGTATTCGTTCATCTTGAGCTGTTCGGTGATGCTGGTGAGTCTCTGCATGCGTCGCCGCCAGTATTCGAGCTCGCCCATCGGTCCATCATCGTCAATCACCGAGTCATTTCCGTCCTTGGAGGATGACTTCCCATCACTTGAGATGACGGTGGAGTTAGTCTCGAGGTACGTCGAGATCACGTCGCACCACTCCTTCAGCAAATCTTCGTAGTGCGTGATGAGCTTTGGCGAGTCGGACGCCTGCAGCACTCGACTGGCTCCACCGTTCGTTGATGCTGACGCATTGCTGGTGACTTCCGCAACGATATCGCGATCCGGCCGACGCAGCTCCAGCCCACTGTCCATACTGTTGAGCGCCTCTTTCAGGTCGTTCGCAAACTTCTCCGACTCGGCCATGAACTCGTTCTTGAGATCGGAATCTGCCTTGCCCCACTCGTCCTTCGCTTTCAGCAGCGGTCCAAATAACCCACTGATTGTGGTCTCGAGATCGCGGAGGATGTTTGGTGCGAGTTCTCCAAAGCAAAGCGTGTTGTCGCTTGCCTTCGTGAGATCCACAGGCTTGCCATCGGCGGACATTCGAAGGAGGTAGCAGCACTTGGCCTTGATCGGTAGTGAGCTGCCAACAGTCAGACACAGCTTTGCTGTTCGCACCTGCGGCACAGCACTCGCGACTGCTGCTGCTGCCTCGGACGGACCGTTCGCATCACCATTCACGTTGCCATTGCTACTGGCGCCAGTGTCGAGTTGGTAGTGGATGAACAACTTGGAGGTCTCGCTCTTGCCAGCAAGCAACTCGTCGAAGAACTTGCGAACACTGGCGTTCGCCAGAAAGTCGTTCACATCACCAGGGGAGACCTGCTGCGGCTCAAAGCTCTCGCTCAGGCGCTGCGAGACCCATATCATGCGCGCATTCGACATGGCGGTCGATCCACCAATAGCCTCCGAGCTGCCGAGCGTTCACCGCTGGTGGATCTTCGTCGCGGTCTTCGTTGGTTCGTGCGAGCGCCTGCGTCTTTGCGTTGGCGCTGGGGGCGACTTGGGGTGTTACGACGGCGCCTGCAAAGCACCCGCGTCTCTTCGCGACACTCGAGGCTATGCGGCTCTTCAAGACCCCTGTACGCTGGTGCCAAAATAACGGATACCAATGAGAAAACCTGGAAGGAACTGCACCAAACCCACCACATGTGCCAGAACGGACCCGTGCTATAAGGTCGGAACCACACCCGAATCCGTGACCTTCAGCAAGTCGCAACGGACAAACCAATCTTGGGTTGAATGCGGTACGATACAGTCCAGGCATTGCCCGTGTACCAAGAGCGACTCTTCAATCCATCAAGTGCGTTTTCAGTCGAAACGCCGCGAATCCGTTATGGCACATTTGACAGCCTTGCTCACATTCCATTCTTCTTGGATCTTTCCTTGCTCGCTTGCCAGATCTGCGGTCACGACACGCACGGTAAATGACTCGAATGCTCGTACACAAGGGGCGTCACACCCCGGTGACAAAAGAAGCTTTCAATCTAGATTTCCGGATTTATCCCATCCATTCCGAGCAACATCGCACAGCAGAATCACGCATAGCGATAGGAGCCATGCGATTCTGCGAGTGCAAGCGAAGCTAGGGACGAGTGATCGACAGACACCAGTGAGTCAGACTCACATCTGACCGCCGACGGAGGGGCGTGTAGCTAATCGGCCGCGCAAGAAGCCGCCAAGACCCTTCTGCTTCTCCTGTTCCTTCTGGATCTCCAACTGACGCACGCGCGACGCGTACTTGGCTGGCAGGTCGCGGACCACGCCGTCTTCGTCACGGAACTCTGCCAGCACCGATCGGAAGTCACCGACAGGCTCCATAGCGAGTGCCTTCAGGAACGGGATGAGATCCTTGAGCTCGTGGTCTTCCCGGTCGCGGCCGTCCGTGTATGGGCGGATCGGGATCGCGCTGTCCGGTTGGAGCTGGTACGCCGCCGGATCATCGTCAATGAGCACGACCTGTCGCAGGTCGCGGTTCAGCTTGGACAGGTCCTTGACGTGAGCGCTGTTGTGGTAGCGCGTGGCCTCACGTCCCAGAATGTGGAGCACAGCTTGCTGTGAACACATAGCAAGCAGCACACACAATCAGAACATGGATACATCAATCAGTCGAGTAGAATCACAGTAGAAGGCGTACCTTGCGGTCCATCTTCTGGACGATCTCCTCGGCCATGTACACGTGGTTGTTCGAGAACACGACAATCTCGTAGTATTGCGCCAGCGCGTCGAGGAACTCATCGACACCAGGACGCTTCGCGTGGCGCCAGCCGTGCTTACGCTACAGTCACACAAACCCATACACAGACACATATAATCAGCACCCTCCTCCATACTTTCAATCGCATTGTACACTGCAACATAGTGGTGTACGTACGCTCCACTCCGAGTGCACGAGCGTGTCTTCGAGGTCGAGCACGAGCACGGGCACCGGTGGCGTGCCTGGCGGCACCTGCGGAATCGGCCAGTCGGGCAGCAGCTTGTCCTTGAACGGGTCTGTGTACGGCTTGGCCAGCTCCTCGATCTTGGTGGCAATCACGTGGTACAGATCGCCCAGTACGGTCGCGCCGAGTGTGTCCGCAATGTTCTTCTTTAAGCTCTCGTCCAGCATAAAGTGCCACACGATCGAGCCCGACACGCTACCCACGAGCAGACCCATCGAGATCTTCGTGGGCAGCGACGTCGTACGCACGACCGCCTGTCCGTCGTTGGCGCCCGTGTGGCGAGCAGCCAATCGCGCCTGGCGACGAGCCTCTCGCGGAACAGCGACTAGCGGCAAGTCACGGCCGACCTTGGAGGCGACCGACGCGGCAGAAGACGCGCCGTTTCCACTGGCAGACGTCGCAGCTTCGCTGGCAAAGCGCCGCGCGCTCTGGAGCGCAGGCGTCGTCGCGCACTTGCGCACGACGCGGCTCCACATATTCATTCACGTCTTCCTTGGATGTGTGGCGGCTTCCACTCACGGAAATGTGTGGAGAAATGGAGCGGAGGTTGCACGAAGGTCGCTGGAATGATGATGACTTACATTCTCGACGTGGATACGCCAGAGTGAACGTAAGTGTTGATGGAGGGTTGCGCTGTATACCCCAGTGTATACCTGAGTTATGCTGTAGAAAACGATATATTCTACGCAGTGTGATACTTGGCCTGTTTATGTGCTAGTGGACGGATGCTCGCGCGTCGGAGATGGCACGTTCGAAGGCGTTGGCATGGATTTTCAACTCGGTTGCGTGCAGCAAGCGCACTTCAACAAGCTCTTTATGTGCTTTGTCGATTTGCTACTCGAGTGCGGGGCGACGACAGCACTCGAAAGCTCCATATCAGCCATCACGGGGTCCAGTAATTCATCAATCAAATCCACGTTGCCGAGTCTGTCCTCACTGTCGAGGATGGCACGACATCACGTGCGTAGAGTCGAGTTTGTTTGCTGTGGTTGGTCGAATTCTTCTTCCATTCGGGCGAGATCCGCTCTCTTCGGTGGGGGGAAGTGCTCGGCTCGGGTACGCGACGTGGAGATCGCAGCCGACTGGTGGCTGGAGTACTTCGACTTGAGCTATGTAGCAGTTTCTCCTTCTCCATTTCCGACGACTGGAGTTGTGCCTTCAGTGAACAGATTTGGTTGCGCAGAGTAGACTCGATTCGTTCGGCTCTCACCATGGCCGCCTCCAGCTCCCTGTGCTGTCGAATGTGGTCATTCACTTCTTCGTCTTGGCCGTCGAGACGCTTTTTCAGAAGTGCGGACTGCTGCTCGGCAGTGTTTTTCAACTGTTCGAGTTCTTTCCGTCGTCGAACAGTATTTGCTGCTACATCTTTGACTTCTTCGAGTTGTTGCTTGTGCTTTTTCGACGCCTCCGTGAACTACACCTCCCCAAATGAGGACGAACGAAAATGGAGGGCCGACTCACTTGCAACATGAAGCGAGGGAACCAACGACTATTGCTCCAGAATCACCCCGTAGTAGCCATTCAGGTAGATACCAACCGCCCTTCGTTGCCTCATCGTACAGCAGTCTATATTGAACGGTGCTTACGTCTAGAACGGGGCCCGCTGGAGGTCCGCGTCAAGCTGCTTGATGTACTCGAGGTCTGGCTTGTTTTTCTCCGGTTGATACCGGTCCCAGAGATCGAGCAGGCCTTCGCTCAGTCCCGCCGGCTTCTTGCCGTCCGCGTCTTCGTATATCCAGAGGATGCCACGCGCAGCGTCTACATGACACACATTCAAGGCTTTCGGTTAGCAATCACGACCACACTGACACACGAACAGGAGTCTCACCTTGTAGCTTTTGAGCTGAGAGCCCCCACACGGACCACCACGGGTCGTTCTTCTCCGTCGCGACGTTGGGGGAAACGTGGTTGCGGTACAAACACGCCAAGTACACGGCCGCCGTCCCGAGCTCCGCACTGTCGAACGCTAACACAGCGCCGCTCTTCACAGCGTCGTTCAAGAAGAAAACCGCCAGCGACCGCACGCTCTCGTAAGAGATGGACGGGTGCATGGCCTCCAGCGCGAACAGCTTCTCCATGCACCGCGGGACGTACGCGAAGGGCTGCGGGATACTCAGATCGAACTCCAGCGTCTGCAACAACACCCGCTCCAATAGCAGCACACGCGCTGCTGTGGTCTCGATCTGGCCGACGTCGATGGTCTCGAGCAGCGCGTGGAGACAGTCGAGATGCTTGGCGTTGGCGGCCTCCGGGTCGTTGCCCAGCGACGCGCTCATCTCCACGGGACGTCCAGACGCGCTCTTCCGGCGACGGCCGTTTGGGTTCGTCGATGTATTGGATGGCGATGCGCGTGCACCTGATGTGGGCGGCGTCCTGCGCTCGT
>JAADXI010000784.1:0-14988 GCA_023337615.1 Pythium brachiatum | reverse complement strand
GGAAGGCGCAGACGCGATGCAAATACACGAGCAGCAGCTCATGCTGGTGGCGCGAGAAGGCAACATGCTGCTGTCGATCGTCGGCCTGATCATGATCGTGCTCGTGGGACTCGTGGGCGTGGTGGTGTCGTGGTCGAGGGACGCGACGCAGTCGCCGATGGAGCTGCCAATGTTCCAGCCGCTGATGTGGCTCGCGTTTGGCGTGTTCACGGCCGCGACGGTGGAGGTGCTGGGCAGTGCGGGCAGTGTGACGACACAACCGGAAGAGATCCCGGTGCTGACTGAGAAGGCGGTGTTTCCTCACGACCAAACCGACTTTGAGATGATCAACCGATACAACGGTGAGAAGAAGCGCTAGGTATGTGACTGGATGAATCGCAGTGCTGATGATGTCGCTTGATGGTTTGTGAACAGCCAGAAAGTCGGATGATGATCGTGAAGATAACCAGCCAAGTTCGAGGAGAACGCCAGCTCAGCCACGCGATTCCCGTCCACATGATGACGAAGAGGAGAAAGCTAAAGTGCCGGTTGTGGCTGGTGATGTGGCATCTATTATTGCTCGAGCAGAAGAACTGTTCAAGCAGAACAAGCACCAGGATACACGGGAGCTGCTCAAGTCCGCAATCACCACCAGACCCACAGAGATCGGACTGGTACGTTTTGCTGCTTCTATCCACAAAATCACCTCACGAACTAGGTATCTGATTCTATTCTTTATGTACTCCGTAGCTGTGGCGACTGGCGCGTGCGTGCAACTACCTCGTGGACGAGACATCGGATCCAGAGCAGAAGAAATCCTATGCGTTTGAAGGCTATGCGTACGCTGAGAAGGCGTATGAAGTCAACGCTAACTCGGCTGCGTCGAACAAGTGGAAGGGCATCATGACAGGCAGCGTTGGCAACTTTTGTGAGCTCAAGGACAAGATCGCCGGCGCCTACGTGATCCGCGACCTCATCCAACGCGCCATTGAGCTGGACCCTCAGGACGCCACGTGCCACAACATCCTCGGCCAGTGGTGTCTTGCGTTCGCGGACATGACGTGGATCGAAAAGCGAGCCGCTGCTGCGCTGTTTGGCAAGCCGCCGACCGCCACGTACGAAGAAGCCGTCGCGTATTTCCTGAACGCCGAACGTATCAGCCCGGGCTTCTGGAAGAAGAACGTGTTCCTATTGGCACAGACCTACTACAAGATGAAGAACGAAGACCAGGCACGCGAGTGGCTTGTGAAGGCTGAGCGTGTGCCCGTGAAGACCAAGGAAGACGAGGACGTGGCGAAAGAGATCGCTGCCCTCATGAAGAAGCTCAAGATGTGATCAAAATGGAGAAATCCCTCATCCGCTTTTCCTCAAATATCCGCAATTGGTTCGTCTATATCAGTACGTATATAGGACGGGAAGCCAGACAACACCATCTGGGTTCTGAGGAGGCGCCTGGTGATTGGCCCAAGCCAGTACCAAGCCACACGTTTACCTCTTATACCCGATATATTCACTTCCAGTATACTCCGTGCACTTTCTAATTACTATCAACGACTCTTTGAACGACCTTTGCAATCGTATATACGTTGCCCGTCCCCAGTTGACAGGCGTCAGGAGTCGGAGCTGTTTGGTCTCACCAGCTCTCATCGGATCTCTTCACGTGGCGCTCGTGCTGCTTCCGCAACGTTCAGTTCGTTCGCGTGCATTGCTGCAATGGCTCCTCGTGGTGCTGCGCTGCTTCCGCTACTCACTGTGCTCGGAACGACTGCCGCTGTTGCCGTGCTCGCACAAAAGTACATTCCCCAGTACATGGAAACAAAGCACAAGAAGACCAAGAACAAGAAGAACTCCAAGCCCGAGGACTCCAGAACCATCACTACAGACTCTACGATGCAAGCTGCAATGACTCCCGCGAAGCAGGCGCCTGTTGCCGTGGCTGCGCCAGTCGCGACGGCCTCGCACTCGTCCACGATTGTGTCGATTCTGCTGCAGGACAGTTACTTGCTGGTCTCGGCCTTCGGCGCGTGCATCATGGTGGTGGCTGTATTAGTGTCGCTGGCGCTGGTGGCCGTGCGGGAGGACGTGGAGTCGCTGAACGACCTACAGATGTTCCCGCCGCTGATGCTCGTGGCCATGGGCCTTATCTCACTGGGCATGGTGCTGTCCATGCTCAACCCCAAGCCGCTACCGGAGCTTGCGTTCGAAGAGGAGGAGACGGAAGCTGAGAAGGAGACCGAGCCGGAGCAGGCGGATGGAGATGCGATCAAGAAGGCCGCGCAGCAGGGCCAGGGCTTCCTGTACGACTACTACAAGAACAAGTACGGCCAGCAGACCCAGGAGGAAGAGGCTGAGGTCGATGAGGACGGACAGCCCAAGAAGCGCGTGTCGCGATGCCCCTTTGGCTTCACGTAGACGCGGATCCAGTACCGGATCCAGTAGTGAGTTGTGAGTAAAGCCGTGTGGTGAATTAGACAAACCTATTCTCTGTAAAGGATGCCTCCGCCTAGCGCTACCGTACTACAGCGACCATGCAAGCTTCAAGGACTGCCTTAGTGACAACGCATGGAGGAGTTCGGTGAGTTCAAAACGGAGACGGAGACGGAGACGGAGCTGGCGGACGGGGAGGCGACAAAGAAGGCTGCGCAAGAGGGCCAGGACTTTCTCTACGAGTACTACAAGAACAAGTACGGCTTTCAGGCGCGGGAGAACACCGATGAGCAGGAGAAGCACGTGCTGCGATGTCCCCATGGCTTCACGTAGACGCGTATCCTCGTGAGCTATGACGTGTAAAAAGTGTGGATCCAAAACACTCCTTATTTCGGAAGTGTGCTTCCTTCACTAGCGACGTCGCGAGCGGCGCAGACGCCGCTCCTCTCGCTTCTTTTCTTCTAGCGATTGACGCAGCGCCTCCAGCATATCCCTGTTTACCAATTCACACGATGCCAACCGTCAGTCAGTTCTCCAGTTTCCTCAGCGTACTCGGCTCATAAATTCACCACTCACGGTTCGACTTCTTCCTCATCACTATCAACACGATGGCCCAGTGGAGCTGCTTGCGGCAAGTTACCGCCGCCGAGGTCCTGGGGTCCTCTATGGCGGATCTCATTCTGCAGAATCGATAGGTACATTATCAAAGACCCCCACCCCAATAAGTGTGACCTTGCGGCCACAACCCAACCCACGTACCTCAAACTGCTCCGCGGAGAGCGAGCCCATCATGCGTCGAGCTCCCTTGTTGAACACCGAGTACGCACTGAGGCGTTCGCCGTCTTCACCCACGTACACGTCGCTACCAGCGGCGTACAAATGCACCCCCAGCGTGACAAACCCGGACAAGATCACGTAGCTCATGGCGAATTCCTGGATGTTGGCGTGGACCCAGTACAAAACCGACAGCCATACCGAGAAGACCAACGCGTACTTGGATACAGCAGCGCCGTGGTGGCGCAGGAAGCCGCGCAATCGTTCCGCTGCGTTCCGGAGCGCCTCGGGCGACGTCGCGTGCTGGATATTGGTCCAAATGAGCTCGCGAGTGTCGCGATTCACGCGCAAAAACGGCGGGATGAAGGGCACAAGCCAGTCCAACGGGCCCTGGTTGGCTGCGCTTAGTGGGCGACGCGGAAGCGGCACAGCACGCGCGCGCGGAGCGCGTCCAAAGTCTGCCATTTTGCTCGCAAATCCAGCTTTCTGTGGATTTGTGCCAGTGATTCAAAGACCCTAATGTCCATAAACATCTTTTTATCATATTATACGTACTAAAAAGATGTTTTGGCTGCATTTTCGCTGCGGTATTGATATAATAATGCAGGGCTCAGGTCTGCGCCATTCCCGCTAACACGTTCATGCACGTTGCTGTGAATGCCTTGAGTGGGATCGTGTCCTTAAGCTCCTTCTCGTGGGCGAAGAGCCACTGGATGAGATCGCGGTAGTGGCGTGGGAACTGGGTCTTCAAGTGCCCCCTTGTCTCTTCCAACCGCAACTGCTGCAGTAGGAACGTCGTCGCGAGCTGCTCACTGCCCTGCACCTCCTTGTGATCGTGCTGCGTACGCTGCAAGGCCACCAGTCGCTTGTAAAACGCCAGCACAAGCGCTTTCTTGGTGCGTTCCCTACGTAAGTCGAACCGATTCGTCTTGGCCTTGAGCTCCAGTGCATCCAGTTCGCTGTCTTCTTGGACGATTTTGATCAGGAACTCGAACGGATCCAGCGGCTGGGCCTCCAGCAAACGCGCGAGCATGATCTGCAGCATGGGCTGCACCTGGTGGGCGTCCGCATAGGCTCGCATGGCATCCAGGACCTCGCCTGGAGGCGCTTCGGGGGCTCCTTGCTGCACGCGAGTCGACCGTGGCGGTGCCATGCTTGCTGTAGAATGGAGAGGCCTTCCACACGACGCAACTGCCAAGCGTCGCGACTGTTTAGGATCGCATTGGGTTCATCAAATATTGCGAGTCTCACGAAACGTCGAGGTCTCACAAGTCTCACAGACTGTCATCACGTGAAGCAAGGTCATTATCTGTTTCTCCTCTGGCTTCTCCATGCTACGGCTTCAACATGCGCTCCAGAGCCGTAGGGGCATGCCATTGTGGCAGCCATTGTCTCCAGTCCTGGCCTTTCCCGACCATGACGAGTCGGTACCAGCTGAGATACCATGTTTTCACCTATGATGCGTTATAAGAGGTCTTGATATTGCTGTTTAGATACTAATTCTGACCCTGTTCCAAAGTGATCCTTTCGAATATACGTTTTTAGAAGCTCAATGCAGCCATCTGCCTCTCTCGTGTGGTGGCGTAGAGCTCTTCGGTTGCTGCCGCCCAGAGCATCTGGATGGAGAGACCCACCTCGCAGCTGCAGCTTCCAATTAGGGAGGCAGCTCCCTCCCTGCCCCTTCAAGCTCCCTTCCTCGACGCACGGTGAGGAAGGAGCCCCTCACTCACTCCACAATCAGCGACAGCTTCGCCTCTCTATCTCACTCACAGTACTCCAAGCGATCCATCAGCATGAGCGGCGGCGGCAATGTTGAAGGGTATCTGCTCAAGATCGACGGCGAAGAAGTCCGCGTCGTCTACTGCATCATGGACGAAGGCATCTTCCAGTACTACTCCCAGAAAGGCGGCGAGCTGCTCGGTGCCGTGCCGCTCACAGGCTGCAAGGTCGAAGTGTTTCTGCTGCCCAACGAACACGGCCACGTCATGAACCAGTTCCGCGTGGACTCGACCATGCGTCCCGTCAAGAAGCGCGGCTCCGGGCCACAGACCCAGGCACAGTTGATGGCGTCCAGTATGCAGCGCACGAAAGCCGTCACGACGTTTGCCGCGTCCACGCCTGAGGTCATGGAGAAGTGGGCTGTGAGTATTCTGAACTGGAACCGCTACAGTTGGGACGATCCGGAGACGCTGTGCAGTGCCAAGGACGAGTGCGTCGCGCTGTTGGACCTGGTGAAGTACTGCTCCCCTACGATCACGCTCAAGGCGTCCAATTCCTCCGCTACCTATGTGCCTGTCGGCATTAGTCGGGCCATTCAGCCTCTGTAGATAGTTTCCCGTAGACTTAATGTTTGGTGTTGATTTATTGGATCGCGTAATGAAAGTATTGTGAGCCTACAACGTGCACTCGGTCGTCTCGCTTTTTTCGTCAGAACGATAGGCAACAGCTTGGACCCGCACAGTGCAAGGGAAGAATCCGAACGCAGGCTCTGACGCCTCCAGGGGCAGATACGTAGTAAGGCTCATGACGACGATAGGGAGACTGCATCTTTCCTGTCCTAGAGCTTGCTGCAGTATCGTTAGTAGGATGATGTCCACGTGGTTTGATACTAGGAAGCACTTAGTATGATTGCTTAGGTCCATGTTAGCTATTCCTTATGGACGTATTACTGGCACAGTTTGGATCCACACGACACTCAATATCAACAGACTCCATGGCTTCCGCAATTCATGTGCGTACGGGCTCTGGCAGGCCGACAAACTCACTCGCGTTGGCCATGTCGAGCGGCATCGTGCTGGTCTCGGGGTCCGATCCACTGGCGTCGTCATCGTGGTCGTTGTACTCGTCGTCCTCCACGTTATCACCGTGAATTCCGCCGACTGTAGGTGGCAGCCCAGCAGCGATCCGTGCCTTCTCTTCCAGTTCCATCTCAGCGAGACGCTTCTTGGTGATGAAGCGACCATCTTCACCTCGCTTACGGTTCTTCGCGATGTTGTGGCGAACTGGGTACGATGGCTTGTTTGACCAGTTGCGGTTCTCACGCTTCTTGAGCCAGCGAGCAATCTTCTCCTTCTTCTCTTCCTTGGAACAGGCAGGCGGGTACGCCGGCATGGGCGGCGCCGTCGTCCACTTGGCACCCATGCGTCCAGCCATGTGACCGGCTCGCATGTACGCGTAACCACCGGCAGCCGTGGCGCCGTAGTAGTCGTAACCTTGCATCCCGTACTGCTGACCGTAGGGCGAAGCCATGCCATACGCCATAGGCGACTGCTGCTGCGCGTAGTATGGGTTGTACGCGGTCTGGCCGTAGACGGGAGTGCCATAGTACGCGCCTCCTGGGGTCATACGGGAGTAATCTTGAGCCGAGGCGGGCACGGCAGTAGCGTACCCCATCGACGTGTAGCCTTGGCTGGTCACGCCGTACACTGGCGACGTAGTGTACCCGATCTCCATGGGGTTTCCGTGCATCATGCTCGCCTGCGAGTACTGCGAGGGCTGACCCACAGGCGACGCCACTGGCGGACGCATCGCATGCATGGCGCTTGGGTTACGACTCATATGGGCCATCGGCTGACCAGGGGAGCCGTAGGGAACCGAGCCGTGCATCTCCATCTCATTTGGCGACTGCGACGCTGGCTGCTGGGCGTACACACCGCCCGAGTTCCAGGAGCCTTCCATCGTCTGTTGCTGCTGGTAGTACGCGTCGACTTCACCCATACCGACCGATCCTGTGGGGTGCACGGGGTCTCCTTCCGCGACAGTCGTGAAGTCACTCGTCACACTCGTGGTCTCGGCGGAGGAGCTGTTGGGGTACATGTACCCGTTGCTGGCCATGTTGGATTGGCTCTGCTGCGCGTAGCTACGGTTTCCGTACGAGTCCGTGGATTGGTCCTGGTCATCCTGTGTCACTTGGTCTTCATCGTGGGTCTGGAAGTTGGCCGACAGCTCGTTGATCAGACTCTCGGGCAGCCAGTCGGCCGTGCCGCGCTTGGTCGATGGGTTACTCAGCTCCTTGGCCAGCAACTGCTGCACAGCGTGGAAGTCCCCTGTGTTCTGGAAGATATCCAGCGCGTCCTGTACACCCGACGAGTCGTTGTTCAGCAGCAGATCCTTCAGGTGTCCTCGGTCCTCCGCGCTGATTAAACCCTTGTCTGTGAGCGACTTGATCGCCGCCATCTTCCCGGAGATACTGCGGTACCGCTTGTTCACCTTGCGACCGCCGTTGCTGTCGCCAAACAGGTTGCCGCTTGGCGGGGCGTTGCTATTGCTCGCACTGTACATGTTTCCGCGTGGAGGGCCATTATTAACTGGAGCTGCAAACATATTCTCGCCCCGTGGAGGTCCGTTGTTCGCCGCGTAGCTCTGGCTGTAGTCCTGGCTCGAAGCAGACACCGACGCGTTGCGAACCAGCGAGCCCATGGTCGTCAACGCTGCCGCTGCGTCCGTTGCCGTCACGCCTACAGAGTCCGCGTCCTCAGTCGTCTGGGTCGGCGACTGCTGCGGTCGCTTGTACTCCTCACCATACAGACAGATCGCGAACACGTCGTTGTCACGCACGCCGAACCGCAGCGCACGCGCATTGAGCTCCGCTACGATGCCGTCCGATGTCGTGGGCACGAGGAAGAGCCGCGCCTGTGCGATGCTGGCGTCGTCCGGCTCGGCGTCCTGCTTGGTCACGGCCATGATCATCATGCTCACCACGCCCTTCCACGTGAGTGGAGGCGGTGGCAGCATCAGGAGCTCGCCGTCGCCCTCGCGCTGCGTGTTGCCGTCGTACAGGCGAACGAAGACGCGCGTGGCCATGCTGGGGAGTTCGTTGGATGGGTGGAGATGGCAAATGGGGGAATGCCCGCTGGTGACGAATGCTGATGTTGCTGCTCGCAGTGGGGAGCTAAATGTAATGGGGCTTTTCCAAACACATCCTGATGCTCTCTTTCGCAGCTGGGGACAGCAAACACAGCATTTAAAATTACCATTTATGCTTTCTCAAAGTTCTTCAAAAGTATGGTTCTGTGATAATACAGGATTAGAGAAACGTTGTTTATGGGTTGTTGGAGGTGGTTGGGGTTGCGGTGGCTTCTGATTGGGTGGATCAAAATTGCGATTTGTGGCGAGGCCCGAGCGGACGCCAGAAGTTCTCCCCTAACCCACTGTATAATCTGTGGGTCAGAGAGCATGCTCGTTGCTGATTGGTGGATGCGTCCGCCTCCCCTATCCCTCATACGCCTCTTCGTCCACTGCAGCTCTTCAGTCGATGGGGCGACAGCGTGGAAGCAGCGTGGAAAATGGATCACCGGGGAAAATGGATCACCAACAAAATGGGTGAGCGCGAAAAGATCGCGCTGGCGATAGATGGATACATAGGCATTCTATCACACGCTGAAGAGACGCTGCTTGCATGACGACGTAGCCCGTACTAACGCCTACATGCGTGTACGATCCACTGCAGTACAATCGCCGCTTTCGCAGCACGCGGACGCCGCCTGCAGCAGTATCTCTGGCACGAGCCCAACCCCATCGTCCAGGCAAGTACTTGCATGCATTGCATTGGTTTAGACTCCTCTGGCCATCAATTAGCGATTGCAGCATGGTGCTGAACAGCAGGAAGGTCATACCAGTGTCTCTGGGATCCCTGGGGATCTGGTCTCATCTCATGACCCCAACCAAGACGACTCGGGTGGTGAGTATTGACTGCTGACATGCATATCGTGTGGCCCACGGACACAGATCTTCTACCTGCTGCTGGTCGTGGGCGGCTATGGTGCCTTCCTGGTCACTGGACTCCCTCTGCTGCTCGCGGACGACGCGCCTCTGAGCCCAAGCCACATGTACGCCCCATCAGCTGATACCGACCTGTCCTCTCCCCACAGTGTATGGACGTCCCAGTCTCATCTCGCCGTTCCATCTCTCTGTCTGCCATCCGCACAGCGTCGTCAGCTGCCTGGTCGTCAGCGGCGCCATGTACAGCTTCATCTCGGCATCGACTGCGACCCCAGGCATTCTCCTGCCAAGTACGTGTCAAATACGGTAAATGCCGTATCTTGTATGGGAAATACCGTATCTAACGTAAAATTTCTTCAGAAACGACCAAGTTTTACGACAATTACGAGTACGACGGCATGTTGTATCACCCCCACCGCAGTTGCCGCACGTGCAAGACGCTAAAGATCGCGAGATCCAAGCACTGCTCGGTTTGCAATGTGTGCGTGCCGCGGATCGACCACCACTGCGTGTGGCTCAACACCTGCATCGGCGAACGCAACCACAAGCAGTTCATGGCCTTCGTCCTGGTACGTGTTTACGATGTTTTGATGGTTATTTGGCTGTTTCTGACCGCCTTGTCACCAGGCAAATGTCGTGCTGTGTGGATACGGCAGCTACGTTCTGTTCAACTTGTTGTACGCGGAGTTTGTCAAGCTGCAAGATGAGCAGTTCGTCGAGGAAGAGAGCGGCCAGGTGATTCGAGGCGTGACGCTGGTCGTGTTTCGGTATTTGGTCCACGCCGAGTCGGCACTGGTCGTTTTGTGGGCATTGTGTACGTTCATGGGCGTCGCGGTGCTGCTTTTCTTCCTCTTCCACTGCTATTTGGTCGCGAGCAACTTCACGACCAATGAGTTTTTCAAGTGGCGGGCGCTCAAGAGGGAGAGAAGACGTAGCACGAGACAGCGGCCGAGTGAACGGGACGACCCCACGACTGTTGTCGTCACCAAGCCACTACATCATATCTATGGACTGGGCAGCGTGAAGGCGAACGTCGATGAGATCTTGACGCCGCGCTGTGATAGAAGATTGGAAGAATTTATTCGCCACCGGAATCAGCAAAAGCAGAGCTGAGCTCATAACTTGGCGAAGCGGATTCTTTGTTCTTGCTTAGTGGCAAGTACTCTTCCAAAGGACAAACAATATCGACGCTAGCATAGTCGAGTTCAGAAGACGTGTGCTATGGACGCTGTGATATTTGTGTTGACATCGATCTCCGATGGCACCATAGTGGAGGAAAGAGTAGCAGCGGCCGTGGCAACAATGGCAGCGATGGTGGCTATTGGGTATTCTTGGTAAGCAAGCTTGGTATGCGTGTGTGTGTGTGTGTGTGTGGAGGGGGGGATGCAAAAGCAACCGCCCAATCTGATCTCCGCCCACTCCCTGGCAGAAATACAACTGCCTTGGCAGGACGAAATACAAAGGCTGCCAATATGATTGACGTTTCTTACGAGTGGATTTTGATCAGTTAAATTTTGGCGTGAAGGACGACTACGTGGACAGTCTTCAAGCACGCCCGCGGTGCGTTGAAGATGAGAGCCATGTACTGTAAGCTTGGGCAGGAATTACGGGGCTGCTCATTGGGTGGAGGACGCGATGATGCAAGACCAGCCACCGCAGAAGAGGCAGTTGTCGCAGTCGGCGACAAACGACCGGAGGTTCGAGTTCATGCAGCGGTACTCGTCGCTGATGGCGTAGCAGTTGGTGCCCCACGTGGCGCACTGCTCATTGAAGACCTGGTAGGGCACGCCGCTGCCACTCATGTATCCACAGCGGCGGCCGTCCACGATGTCCTGGCCGTTCCAGGTCCAGACAAGGGAGCCGCCAACTCCTCGTAGGATGGAGGCCTTGCTCTCGGTCGTCAAGGCAGAGGCAGTGGCGTTGGCTTCCACCTCCGACGTCGCGGTGGCGGTGGAGGGAGCGAGCGCGGCGATAGCAGCGATGATAGCGAGGGTGGCGAACTTCATGGTGAATGGAGGCTGGGTACGTTGGTGGTGGTGCTTGGTGGTGGCGAAGTAAATTGCAGACTGAGGAATGGAGTTGGCGGTGCTCGAATGAGCCAGCCTTTGGGGGTATTCACGGACCTCCTATCCACTGCGATTCGTGTTATGGTGTGTTATGGTGTAATGTGGGTACTGTACTACTGACGGACCCTCTCGCTTGGAAGGTTGGCACTTCACGAGTTGGGTGATGTAGATGCCGGGTGATGTAGATACCATCTACATCTACATCACCCAACTTCGTAGCTGAATCTGCAGCCGTTGGGAAGTCTGTCCAACCCTTCACAGAACTGTGTCCTACGTACTGTAGTACTGTAGTACAGTGGGCGCCAAAAATCCGTGAAAATCCATATTTGACAGCGTAACGTTCTTGTTTTCCACTTTTCGACCATACGGATTTCACCTCTAAAAAGGCCTTGATTAGATCGCTCGATTCCACCCCTTTTTGGTCCTGAGCGATGAAAACTCGCGGAGAGAGAAGTCCAGATCAGGTTTCTCAGGTGTGGGTAATTTTCATGACTGGACATGAAAGTAGAGTAAGCTTGCCCATGCAAGTCGCTGAAGCGTTGTAAATACGTTCACATTACTCCCCATGCAGCATTGTGCGTTACTATGTACCTCTTCTATCTATACGCGTTGGTTTGGATTCCTGGCGAGCAATATAAAAAACAACAGTGAATGTATGGGGTTTGTCCGCTTCTGGCATTTGTGACGACTAGAAATCGGATCTCGCCGCGTCTTTCGTGTGGGGTCGCTTTCCATGCATCCTTACTAGAGCTAGCAGGCATTACCAACCGCTGTCGCCGCGTTTGCAGAGAGCCCGAGATGATCATCATCGTCGTCGACAGACACTCCTCCCGAAACAGATTTAGTGTGGGAAAACATTAGGGGTCAGAAATATGAAAATGGTGGCGGCTTCGGTCAATTTTTTCGCGCACAATTTCCTCTTTTTTGGTCCAACAACAACAAGAACGTCCTTTAGAATCATTCAGATCGACGTGACCATCCTTCGTAGCTGGCACAGCGGCTTCTTTTTCGAGTTATTCGGCCCAAAACGCTCCACCCACACATTCCCTAATGTTTCTTTTGCGTGCGATCACGTCAACAAACCGTAGAGTTGTGCAAAACCACCATATTCTGCGGATGTTGTCGTGATTCAGTGCTGGTAAACACGTTTACAACGCTTCAGCGACTTGCATGGGCAAGCTTACTCTACTTTCATGTCCAGTCATGAAAATTACCCACACCTGAGAAACCTGATCTGGACTTCTCTCTCCGCGAGTTTTCATCGCTCAGGACCAAAAGGGGTGGAATCGAGCGATCTAATCAAGGCCTTTTTAGAGGTGAAATCCGTAGGGTCGAAAAGTGAAAAACAAGAAAGTTACGCTGTGAAATATGGATTTTCACGGATTTTTGGCGCCCACTGTATTGCGGATCTACAGTGAGGATGAGACCCTTGACAGGTCTCAATGAGAATCTCATCCATTCAAGGCTTGAATGGGCAGTGCCATTGGGCACTGACCGGAGTGTAGCCATGTCATACTCAGATCGAGTACGAGAGAGTGCGGAGGGCAACTTTGACGGCAGGTACTGTACAGTATGCTTGACCCAAGCACTGTGACCAGACACGGGTACTGTAGACGCTGAAGAATGCATTGGATATCGATGTTCCCGGTTGTCTCGTCTACTACTGTTGGGCCACATCAAAGCCGTGGTAACAGTCGCCCATACTACAGCTTTGTAGTTGCTGTTGCTCGACGTATCCATCGCCGCTCCAGCTTCAACTGTGTGGTCAGTTTCGAACAAACCAGGTATCGTGGCGCAACATGCCACCCAGAGAACGCTGCTCCGTGCGGGAAGCCTGCCAGCCACAATGTGTGGGGGTGGTTTTAAGCAGCCACTCCACAGATATTCCGTACTTGCCCGCGTTCTCCTAATCCACCACCTACTTCATCCAACTTATGACCTGCGTATTCCTAGCGACACATCATGACCTCTCACAGACACACCTTGCACTCGTTGCCGCGCTTAAACCACAGGAAATGAGCCCCAGCTTTCCTCCCTGAAGGATGGCTACAGTGCCCACGCGAGCAGCGGCAATACCTCACTCACTCTGCAACTTACATCGCCTCCCCCCCAACAACAAGCACCACCACGCTCTACCAAGCCTCCACCCACCCACCATGAAGTTCGCCACCATCGCCATCATCGTTTCTGTCGCCGCTGTCGTTCCCTCCACCATCACCGCGACGTCCGAGGTAGAGACCAACGCCACAGCTTCGGCCGTGGCGGCAGGAGTGACCGAGGGCAAGACCAACACGGAGGCCAAGGCCTCGATCCTCGTGGGCGGCAACCTCTACTGGACCTGGAACGGCCAGGACATCGTGGACGGCCGTCGCTGCGGATACGTTGGCGGCAGTGGCGTGCCCTACCAGGTCTTCAACGAGCAGTGTGCCACGTGGGGAACCAACTGCAACGCCATCAGCAACGAGTACCGCTGCATGAACTCGAACCTCCGGTCGTTTGTCGCCAACTGCGACAACTGCATCTTCTGCGGTGGCTGGAAGTGCTCCATCGTCTCCTCCAGCCAGTAGGCCGGAGAAGACGTCGCGAGTCCCAGCCGACTCTGTTCCTGTATCCCTCCTGGCGCTGGCTGCAACGCTTTCGGTTACGCCAACAGTAGTGAGCTGGTGTCGAGATTTTCGCGCGCGCTCGACAGCAATTCACAGGGATAATCCACATTACTTTGTTTCAAGTTTGTTACTTGGCGTTTCTGTTGACGGCAAACCGGACGTCCAGCTGTGATGAACTTGGTCCACGACGTAAGATTCGCGAGCCCCTTTTGCAGTGCATCGTACCGGTGTAGACCCTCCACACGTTCACGCCTCTCTTGACGATATACTACGTAGTAAGCCACATTATCACCAGCAGAAGCGAATCTTCACGGTGCGAAACTGGTGCCCTGAGCCAATGCAACACCAACAACAGCAGCAACAACAACGCTGCCAACGAATCGTTGGCAACGATTACTGTGTCCAGCTTTGTTTGTGACAGCAGTCGGCTTCACAGATTTCTGTGAGAGGCACTTCGAACGACTGGGTGATGTGGGTGGTGATGATTCAATCGCCCAAGGCTGTATTTCCTACTTCGAAGTATTTCCTAGAACAATGGGTTCTGCGCAGTCTTCTACTTCGAAGTCTCAGTCTTTTTGCCATTAAGTTTGGGCTGCTCCATCCACAACATCCAACACAAATATCGAGTAGGTAGCGAGAAGCATTCGCAACATACGCCCGCCCCCCACGAATGTTTTCACTCCGCTATTTGCATTGCCCACACCAAGCGACTCAACTATAATAACGCCACCCACTATGAAGCTCGCCATCGCCATTGCCATCGCGGGTAGTATCGCCGGTGTCGCTCCAGCCACCACGCTCGCACTACCCAAGGCCAATCCCAGTGCCAGCATCACGTCACTGACGGCTACTCCAGTTAACGGCACTGACCGGGTCGCTGCCTTCCTCCGCTGGGACTGGAACGGCAAGGACATTATCGACGGGCGTCGTTGCGGATACGTCAGCGGGCGCGGAATTCCGTTCGAGCTCATCAACGAGGCGTGCAGTGTGTGGGGCAGTGACTGCGTGGCCATCAGCAACGACTACCGCTGCATGAAGACGGACTACAAGTGGTTCGTTGGTGAGTGTTATCTCTGCGAGTTCTGCGGCGCCGGCTGGACTTGTCAGGTCGTCAGCTCCACAGTTGGCTAGTATTACATGTAGATGAGGCGATAATTGGTCTTCGTCCCCGCGTGCCGCTCACGCTAGTGAGATAATCTAGTATTTTAAAACACGTACTGGTATCGTTGTCGACTGTTTTTCTCCGGCCAATGCACTGCACTGAACAGGTTCAGCTGTGCTGTCAGCCATAGATCCTCTTCACATACCTTCCGTGGCGGACACGCCGTAGACTCAAGGAATCTGATGACACTTTCAGTCACGATTTTCATCAGCCGGGGGGGGGGGGGGGGGGGGGGGGGGGGGGGGGGGGGGGG
>JAADXI010000783.1:0-15018 GCA_023337615.1 Pythium brachiatum | reverse complement strand
TCTCTTCCTCACCAGTCTTCTCTTCCTCCGACTCGACGATGGTGAGCGCGTGGGACTCCACACCCGACGATGGCGACACAACACTCGCCTCCTTGATCTCCCCAGTGATATCCGTCGCCACCGTCACACTCTCCTCCTCCGTCTTCTCCACTCCAACCTCAGTCTGCTCAGCGCTAGCAATCGCAACAGTATCTTCATCGTCCTCGCTGATGATCTTCGCTTCGCGCTTGCCTGTCGCCAGGTTCAAACGCACGTGCAGTCCCTACATCAAATTAATCGCATCCCCACCGTCAGTTCCTCCTCCAACTAACCTCACTAAATGCGCCAACTTACAGGAGGAATCGCCTGCCCAGGGAGCACATCCTGCCACTGCTTCGTCGGCACAAACTCCGGGATCTCTTTGGTCTGCAGCTCCTGCTGCGGCTGCGGCTGGGCGACGTCGCCCGTCGCTGGTTGTTCTTGCGCGTTCGCGGTGTGCAGCGCCAGCGCCAGCAGTGCGACCACCACCAGCAGCAGCCACGTGCTCCAGCGCCGCGTGCGTCGCGCTGCCATACTGCGAGTGCTCTTACTCATTGTTCCTCCGTCACTTGCCTGGCGCGTTGTCGAATGGATACGTGGATGTTGCTGTCCGCATGCAACGTTGTGTGTCATTGGCGCATTGGCGCAACATTCGTGCGACATTCTACATTACGTTCTGGAATGTTGCTCGAACGGACCACCTGAACGGCAACTTCCACGTGGACGGCGCCGCAACATGGGTACAGAATCAATGCGTGAGTTTTCTCCTGGCGATAGCAGTCCCATGCACCACGCACGCCACGCGGCGGCGTCCGCAATATCGATACCGCTGTCACCACGGCAATCCCGCGCATGATCACGGAGTCGACATGATCTTCTCGCGACATGCAACCTGTACATATTAAAATACAGTCGAGGATCGCCATCTCAATGACTCTTGAGACACAGGGTCTGAGTGCATTCGTCCACGCTCTCAAAGATAGTGCGCCTCGTTAGGATTTTGTTGTTCACAAGAACACTCAGTCTTCGCTAGAGTTGCGTTACGGTGTACGGTAGACAGACTGGAGGGTCTTTGATATTCCTGATATTCCTGTCAGCGATCGCAAGCGGCGTCCTTGGATAGGCCAATCAACGATTGGCTACATGGGATGAGGACCGTCGTGTTCTGATGAGCCAAATCGGAGAGTACAGAAGAAATGCAGCGCAACCACCAGAGTCTCCCGGAGCCTGTGAGTCTCCCGGAGCCTGTCATCGCGTGGCCATGATAACGTTCCACCAAAAGACACTCGAGAGGGAACCTACCGCCGAGGGATGCCGAGGACGGGAGACGATCGGATGCCCTTCCCTCCTTGGCTGCCACTCGTGAAATAACCACTCAAACAACTCAACACCAAATCCATCAACATGCCAGACGCCGTTGTGTTGCACCCCGTGGACTCGCTGACGTTCCATCTACTTCCTGGCGCATCGCCACAGGCCGTGCTGACGATCCGCAACCCCTCGGGCCCCCGCATGGTCGCGTTCAAGGTGCAGACTACAGATCCCTCGCACTTCTTCTTCAATTTTAGCCAGGGTCTGCTTCGCCCCAACACGACGAAATCCGTCGTGATCACACTGCAGCAACAGCACAGCGACGTGCTGCGCGTGAGCCCGGCCGCGCGCAAGCTCTCGATCGTTGGTTTCAAGGTCGAGAGTCGGTATGTGGACGACGACTGCTTCGAGCACATGAAGATATCCAACGAAGATGTGGCTGATTTCGAGTACGTGTGGGCTACGGCCGACCAGCCCAGTCTCGTGAACAAGAACCTGAGCTGCCAGTTTCGACTGGACGCTGGGGGCGAGATCAACGCTGCCGTGTTGGCAACGTATGGAGAGGCCGAGATCCGGCTCGCCACTGCTCGTGTGTGGGCACATCTCTCACAGATCATCCAGTCGTTTCCAGCGGATGATGTCAGTGAATCACTCAGCGACCGGTTCAATGCAGCTCTTCACTCGAATGGTGATCTGGAAGAAAAGGCATCAGCCCCGCCAGCACCACAGAACGCCAGTCGTAGGCGCGCCTCCTCCGCCGGTGACTGCATTGTTTGCTACGACAGACCACGCATTGCTGTCTGTGTGCCGTGTGGCCACAACGCTGTGTGCATGGAGTGCGCGGACGAGATCCTCAAGACGACCTCGGAATGCCCCATGTGCCGCAAACCGATCGAGCAGGCCATCAAGCTCTTCAAAGTCTAGATAGCTACAGTGCAGCGGCTAGCACAGTAACCGAATTTTCCTACGTACGTAGATACCACCTCCAATATGTTACTACCATCACAGCGCACAAGTTGTGTAGCTGTGCGGCACAGCTCCATTGACGTCAAGCTTCAATGGCCTTTTGGCCATGTTGAAGAAGCGGTGTACCCCCGGGGCCATAATAATCTAATTGGCAGTGCCTTCTGTTTACCTGACTTCTGACGAGGGCAACTCGGTCCGCCCACAGTTGATCGAGATGACGCAGCCTCACGCGGACACGGCTGCAGCGGCGCTGCGTGAAAGCGCGCTGGATGCGACGCTGCGACCGCAGCCGAAGACTCGAGTCAACTACGCGCTGCTGCGGGATGCGAGCCAGGGCCAGCGCGTGAACAAGTGGGACGCACAGATCCTGGACGGAGAGATCATGGGCTTGCTCAAGGTGCCGTTCCGCAGCATGTTCAGCATGTTCGAGCCGGGCGTCGTCGAAGGCATCAAGCCAGAGATTGACGCGCTGCTAGGCGCGTTCCTGTTCGCGTTTTCCACGGGCATGAAACGGGTGAGTGCTCTGCGAGAGATGGATTGGAATGGTTGTCGGATCGATCCACTGACTAGATTGGGTTTGTGCAAGTAGCCGACGCCAGGCATGAAACTGGAGAACGTACAGTATCCACCCGAAGCACTGACGAGGAAGAAGATCACTACGCTCTTCCTACTGTCTATCGGTCTGCCGTACGCGTGGAAGCGCGTATTTCGATACCTGACGCTCTCTCGATGGAATGCCGGCAACGACGCTTCGGACTCCAACGCTCCTGCTGAGGTGCGTATTATTTGGACAGAGCCTGATGCCGAGCACCCCTTGCTTATAATCCGCTCTATGCTTCTACAGAGGCGACGATCGCGTCTGCTGGCGTGGATGAAGCGATTTGAGACGGCGGTGATCGCCTGCCAGCTCGCCAACCTGCTCGTGTTCCTGAAGAATGGCGTGTACCGATCGCTTCCAGAGCGTCTGCTCGGCCTGCAACTGCGAAGCATCGTGCCGACCGCAGCGCCGCGTATGATCAACTTCGAATACATGACGCGCCAGCTCCTGTGGGACGGACTAATGGTATGTGGCGTTTGCTAGCCGCCCAGTTCTCTGGGCTTGACTACTCACAGCACCTATGCGTGTCTGTAGGAATTTGGCAGCTTTGTACTGCCATTCCTGACGTGGAGTCGCATGCGCGCGTCGGCATCGCTGAGCTCCTCTGCTGCTCGCTCCGGCGACTCGCTGCGCGACGCACAATGCAGCCTCTGCGGCATCGCGCCGCCTCAGACGCCGTACATCACGTCCTGCCAGCACGTGTACTGCTACTACTGCCTGCAGACGGCCGTCGCCACGGACGACGACTTCCCGTACGTTGCAACCTCTTGATCTCCTGCTATCACACGACCTGCTAACGCTAACACTATGTTGATTGAGCAGGTGCGCGTCGTGCGGCACCAAGTTCGTGTCTTCCGAACGACTGCAAGCTTAGGCATGACAATACACCTAGTGAATCACAGCGCAGACACTCTCCACCTCTTGAACTTCGCATCATGAACGCCGCGGGCATGCATTCGATAACCAATGATTGGGCAACCAGCAGCAATTTGATCCTTTGTGTTCGGGCTGCTGCAAGCTCTACGCTACCAATGCCGTCCAAGATGGGGCGTGATACGAATGAGAGCACAGGGTGTGGGGTCACTCAATGTGTACAGTGCGCACCGGCTCAAACATCAACAGTCATCAATCTAGCAGGAGCATAGTGGACATATTCTTGTGAGAAGGGTGGTGTTAAAAAACACCAAGTGAAGTTGGCTGCTCCTCGAGAGAAGTCGACCAGGTTGTTGCGACTGCTAGTCGTCACACACGCTCTACCGGAGTAGGAAACGCACGATCGGATCCAGCAATTTACGAGCGCTCGCCACGGATGCGACGGGCCAGTTGGATGTCCTTTGGCATGATCGTCACACGCTTGGCGTGGATGGCGCAGAGGTTGGTGTCCTCGAAGAGGCCAACAAGGTAAGCCTCAGCGGCCTCCTGGAGGGCAAGAACAGCCGAGCCCTGGAAGCGCAGGTCGGTCTTGAAGTCCTGGGCGATCTCACGCACGAGACGCTGGAATGGGAGCTTGCGGATGAGGAGCTCCGTCGACTTCTGGTAGCGACGGATCTCACGGAGCGCAACCGTACCTGGA
Source organism: Pythium brachiatum (assembly GCA_023337615.1). Taxonomy (NCBI): domain Eukaryota; phylum Oomycota; class Peronosporomycetes; order Pythiales; family Pythiaceae; genus Pythium; species Pythium brachiatum. Next base: position 10,552 of record JAADXI010000783.1, on the reverse strand, counting down.
CGGTAACGGTGTGGCTTCTTGACACCACCGGTGGCAGGCGCGCTCTTACGGGCGGCCTTGGTGGCGAGCTGCTTGCGAGGGGCCTTGCCACCCGTCGACTTACGCGCGGTCTGCTTGGTACGAGCCATGGTTGCTTAGTTTCTTTGGGTTTGCGGATGCGGGCAAATTGGAGAATGTGTATGGTGACCGACCACACACTTGCATGTTCACACAGGAGACTTCCACCCAACCACCACAGCGCAGCGCTATTTTCCCGCCCAGAGGCCAAAAAGAGCCGCCAACACAAACAGCGCCAACAAAACCGACCGCAAGTGTCCACCGGATTTGAACTGGCCAGCCAATCACATCCGTCCATTTAAGAATCCACCAATCATATCACTCTTTTTTAGCGCTCCGCCAATCAGAAATGTTCTTGTGAAAGTTCTCGAATGAGCCAATCAGCGTGCGTGGATTGTAGCTATTGGGACGCTCCTGTGGTTGGTTTTGTTGGTTTGTTTGTTGGTTTTGGTTTTGGAGGGAAACGCGCCGCTGGGCGGGAAGCTCTGCCGCCTCTCGCCTCCTCTCATGCGCGGTGGGATTTCAATGGAATTGGTGAAAGTCATTCTGCAATCTTCTTCCGAAGTGTCAAAGCAAAGCAACTCCAACAACAATGTCTGGTCGTGGAAAGGGCGGTAAGGGACTCGGTAAGGGCGGTGCCAAGCGTCACCGCAAGGTGCTTCGCGACAACATCCAGGGCATCACCAAGCCTGCTATCCGTCGTCTCGCCCGTCGTGGCGGTGTCAAGCGTATCTCCGGCCTCATCTACGAAGAGACCCGCGGTGTGCTCAAGGTGTTCCTCGAGAACGTCATCCGTGACTCGGTGACCTACACTGAGCACGCGCGCCGAAAGACCGTGACGGCCATGGACGTCGTCTACGCGCTCAAGCGCCAGGGCCGCACCCTCTACGGCTTCGGCGGATAAGCGCATCATCTCGCGCTGTCCACAGCCTCTCGGTGACTCGGTATCACGCGGTGTCTACTTCTTCATGGTGCAGTAGCTGCTCATAACCAGCAACTAGCCCAAAAGACTCAAGGCCTCGCATGCTCAGCATCGAACAACTCTTCACTTGGTGTTTTTTAACACCACCCTTCTCAAAAGAATGCGAAAGCACCCTCTCTCCCTATTTATATGTGAATGGCAGCGGGAACAAGCGAGGTCTTACTTGCAAGAATGATGAACACAGGCTTTGATGTAGTACAACGTAAAACCGACTAGCATGTGTGCTTGGACCTTAGATGTATTTGTGGTTGTCGATTTCTGAGGATGGTGCCGTCGGTGTCCTTTTCATCCCGCGGTGCCTGTTGCCATTAAAGCAGTTGACTCTTCGTCATAGTGCGACCATGGCGGAGATGCAGTCCGCTCGGCTCAGCTCGATCATTCCGGCTGTGGAAGTTGCCGTCCACGCAGCGATACAGTCGCCACCACCTTCGTGGGCAACACGAACGTTCAACTGGGCGTATGGGTACACACACCCGGAGCACGAGGGCTTCTACTCCCTTGACAAACTCTACGCGTTCCAGATCGCTCCCGCCGGCAGCTTGCTGAGTCAACTCGCATGTCTGTGCGTGGCAACGCTGCCGACGGTCGTAGTGATCACGGGCCTGGAGCTCATCCCGCTGCAGGACCCGACGCTGCCGTGGACGCAGAACCCGGGCTTCTTCGTGCGGCAGTTCTTCCGCGCATGGCTCATTGGCATCAGCGGAAACATCCAGATCCAGGAGCTCATCCCTAGGCTGCGCCAGTCGTGGCCACGCCTCCTCCTGCTCGCTTTCGTGCAAATCGTCTCGTATATTGCTACGCTTATCTGCGGTGCACAGGCGTTCAGTGTCTTCCCCGTGCCGCTCTCGGCTCTCATCCCCATCATCCCGACCACGCTCGTGTCCATCGCCATCCGCTTTGTATTTGTACGAGGCGTGTTGGAGAGGAACCCAGAGCTCAAGCCCATCCACGAACGCATGGAGCGACTCACGGGCTTCACCTTCAGCATCATCCTGCTCTACTGCGGCTACGGCTTTGTCTTCCGCCGCGTCGGCGTGTATGCGCAGATCGTGCTGTCCGTCGCACTCTACGTGCTCAAGCAATGGGCCAAGAACCGTATGTGGACGCTCTCCCACATCCAAGACCACCATGATCTGGCGGCCGAGAGCGTGTCCTGCGGCGTCCATCTCTTCCACGCGCTGTACACGACCATGTGCCTGCAGACTGCGCGCTCGAGTGGCACGTTCGTGGTCGTGCTCGTGCTGAACCTCGCCCAAGACGTCTTGGCCTTTCGGTCCTTGCGACGCATCTCCACCGAAGTCGACGGGGTCCTCCAGGAGCTCAAGCACCTCGGTCTCACGAGCACGCCGTTCCTGGTGGAATGGACCGCCGAGCTTCGCGCCGACAGCAAGCAGCTGGGCTCCGCGAGAAGCGTCAACCGCAGTCCGATCGTGGGGCTCCAATCCGCCTACTTTCGCTTTCGACAGACTTCGCCCAGCACTCACGATGTCAGTAGTAGTATAATCCACCCGATCAGACAGAAACCGCGACGTCCTAGCATTGTCGACCATCGACAACAGCGAGCCACGCAGGCCGTCGCGAACCTGCTCCACTGCCGAGAGCTCGTGCTGCTTCGCCTGTTCATGGACGTGTTCGTGCCGCTGTTCTATCTCGCGTACTGCGTCGTGATGCGCAGTTCATCCACTGGCCACTGGCGCTACTTCGAAAACCTCGCTGGACTGGACCGCAAGACGCTCGTGCAGCTCGCTATCTTCGTGGCATTGCTCGTGCTCATCAAACTCTTCGTGTTCTACGAAGTCTGCTTGCTCTTCCGCGCCCACGGCCAGCCCTCAGGCCTACACCAGCTCGCCTTCGTCGTGTGGGCCCAACGCTGGTCCATGCAGACGTGGTTCATCATGAACTTCCTGCAGATCATCGACTTCCCGCTCGTGCACATGGGCAACGATCTCTCGTTTCGATTCAAGTGGTTGCGGAAGACACACTAGACTTGAGGAAAATTTTGCGAAGGGTGTTCATTATGTAGTACTTACGGCAAGCAATAAAGTCAGGCTCAAGTGGCCTACGCATACTGCGAAATGGCTTGCAGCAGGTCCTTGGACTCGGCGGCGTAGTTGATCGGATCCAGGCTGACCACACCGGCCTTGACGCGCAGCTCCTCCTGCACGTTCTCGGCCTTGACTCGCAATCGGAACACGTACTCCTTGAACAGCGCGTCCTTGAACGCGGCTTCGAACAGCGCTGGGTTCGTGTCCCGCAGCTCGCCAATCTCATCAGCCGTGCGGCCGTTGAGCACGACCTTGCCCTGGTCGTTGAAACACGTCGTCCACGTACTGCCCGTGTGGTCCATGATCACGACCGACATGATGTAGCGGTTCTCGCAGTTCTTGTACGTGGTCTGGCACTTCTCACACGAGTAGTTCTGGGCCACGTCCGGCACGACCTTCTTCTGGCACTTGACACACGCCTGGTAGTAGATGCCCGTGTCGTGCTTGATGAAGTTGACCGTGCCCTTCACCGTGATGTAGTCTGGCTTCTGGCCAAAGCCGAGCTGCTTGGCCTTGATGTCGTTGATCATCGCGCGCTCCGAGAACGTACCGATTCCACCACCGCCAAATCCGCCCGACGCACTCAGCGACTTGGTCTGCGTCATGTTGCCGCCCGTGTTGAACCAGTTGAGCAAGTGTGCTGCCTCTGGGATCGTCGGGTTCACCATGAAGCTCGAGCCCGACAGCGTGCCGATTGACTTGCCGTTGTAGTCGCTCACGCGGCAGCCCTTGATGGCCACGACGTTGTTGGTCCAGCTCGAGCAGTCCTCCTGGGCACGCTCGTTCCACATCGTACACTTGATCTCCGCGTTCGAGTCGTCCACCAACGAAATATCGCGCTTGAAAAGCTGCTTGCCGGCCTTGGACATGATCTCGTTCACTGGTCCGACCGTCTTGACCACACCGATCACGTCCACGTTCGAGTCGGCGGCCAGCGTCTCGATCATCGCGATCTTCTTGAACGCGTAGTTCATCTGCTGGATCTGTCCGTCTTCGGGCGCCGGCGTGATCTCCGAGTGCTGGTCAAACGACACTTCGTAGTCGTTGTTCACGTTCGAGAACTTGCGGTTCGCCATCTTGATCTTGCCGCCGGCAAAGTAGTGCACGCTGCCTGGACGCAGCATCTCGTAGAACTTGTCCACGGCGTCGTTGAACATCGTCGCGCGGATTTCGCCGCCCTTTCCGTCCAGGAGATCACAGCTGAACAGCTTGCCCTGGCCGCGCGCGTTGGTCCAGTTCTTGATCGGCGCGCGCGTCGTCACGCGGGCCTTGATCGTCCAGCGGCCACCGGCGTACGGGTTCAAGCTCTGGATGTCCGAGAGACGCACGTTCGGGTCCTGACGCACGACCGGACCGCGGTTGTACGGGTTCGCAGGCTTGGTATCTGGCTTGGCGTACGACATGGGCGCCTGGTACGACGGCGTCGGCGCCGCAGCCGCTGGCTGGTTGTACTGCTGAGGGGCAGGAGGCGCCTGGTAGCCGCCAAGTGTTGGCGCAGGCGTGGACGCCACAGGCGCCGCTGGCACTGGCGCGCCCTTGCCGCTTTCAATGTTCTGCGGCGAGCCGATGCGCTCAAACGCAGGCACGATGTCGCCGATGCTCAGCACGATCAGGATGCTACAACAGCATCAGCATATACGTCAGTGAGACCATCCATTAAGGTACTCGCATGGATCGCCTGGAGTACGCACCGACGGCCTTGCACTTCGTTGCCGATGAAATCCTTGAGCTGCACCACGTAGTTCACCTTGAGGCTCTCGCTCTCCATCAGCTGCGCATCCACACATAGCCATTAGCATCATTCGTGCGATCTACGTAGTAATGAGAGAGAAGAAGAATCGTACCGGCGCCATTTGCGTCGCGAGCATGCCGCTGATGTACGACGTGCCGTCCGAGAGCACGACTCGGTACCGGTCGCCGCCGGCGCCGCTGGCCGGCTTGATCTTCTTGGTGTCGATCACCTGCAGCCACGGCTCGAAGCCGTCGGGCGTCTGCTTGTTGTACAGCATCGCCACCGCGTTCGCCGTGAGGTTCACCATGTTGCTCGGTGTTTTGTTGGAAGTTGGTGTTGGCGCGCGTTTGTTGGCGTTGGCGCTTTTGGATTGTTGGCGCTTTGATAGACCTGCACCAGTTGGTGTTTTTGTTGGCGAGCGAGCTGCTCCCCTCCCTGTTCCCGCCAAAAAGTTGGTGTGGGTCCCGCAGGCGCCAAACCCATGAACCCGCATAAGACGGTAAGGGTCATATCGCATTATGCGGGTACCTGTTATAACAAATACTCGCGAAAGTACACCCTTGTCATTTTCGTTTTGGTGAGCTCACCGCTGAGCTCTTCGCGTCGTGGCTGCTGCGGATGCTGGCCGCCGCTTCTGCTGCTTAGGAGGACCAGAAACACTGCGTCCTGGAGGCGACGACACCTCCAATTGCCGTCGCTGGATGATGTGGAAGGGCTGGTTCTTCTGGATAAATGGTGCGCGAGCGAACACGCCAGCCTCGAGCGTCACCTGCGTGGACGCCTTGCCCACTGCCGTGCGGAACGGCCCAGCGACCCACTTGAGCTTGCCCTTCTGCTCGTCGAGCCGTTCGCGGTCGTCTTCGCTCATGTACGGCGCGTCGTTCACGACCGAGTAGTACATGTCTTTATGCTGCAGCTTCTCCGCCTCGCGCATGGCGTTAAACTTGTCAATCGCGCAGTACGGCTTGTCCAGTTCGTTTTGCTGTGCGACACGGATCCGCCGGTGGGCTTTGATAGGATGCCTCTGCTCACCTTCGACTCGTGTGTCTTCGTCATATATCTTTCTGAGCTGTTCATGGAGTGGGGAGGCTGAGAGCGGTTCATCTGTAGCTGGGGACTCGAGCTCTGGCTCGACCGACTTGACTGGTGCCGCTGCAACTCGTAATGAAGCACGTGCTGTGTGAGGACGCGTGACAGGAACACTATCTCGACGAAGCTCTTGCTGGTTACTGGCAAGAATCGAGTCGGATTGGAGGGTGGTACTGCTATGCGGTTGTCCCGAATGTGGCTGTGACGCTTGCGAGATCGTCTTGCCGATGTCGCTAGATGGGTACATGGACCGAGATGTCTGGATCATCCTCACCGCTTCTGGTGGCTTTGATGCTGTGCGGTAGGGGCCAGCAGACACAGGCCGACAACGCTTCGGCGACGTCTTGCCGCTGGTCATTGTCTTCGCATGCGTAGGTAGTTCCGTGTGGATATGGAGTTGCGCGCTGCTGTTGCTCTCGTGGGTCGTGGAAGTGGACGTCGGTGCCTTGGTCTGTGCTAGTTGTAGCCTCTCCTTCAGCCGTGCGGAGCCGCTGATCGCGGAGACGTAACTACGGTCGATATGTTCGTGTATTTTGAGGGACTCGTACTTGGCCTGCACGAAATTCCGCAGCAGCTTGCAGCTTTCCGGGTACTCTTTCGAGAGCACGAAGTGGGAGCCGACACTGTTGCCAAACTCGATCAGCATCGGACCACGGCTGCTGTCCACGAGCACCTTGTACTTGTTGTTGCCCGTGGCGTTAATGCGGTCATCCAAATCCCACGAGCTCTTGCAGTTGACCAGGAACTCGCGGGTCGGAAAGGCATTGAACAGTGGGTGGTTCGAAGCTTCGAGGCGGCAGCAGCCCTTTGTATCGCCCCGCTTGGACCTGTAAAGTGTGTGGCTCAACTCGGAGCGGTGAGTCTTGGTTCCAGCACGAGCAGTATTCATGCGCGAGCCGTAGTCGTGTGCGTGGTCGCTCGTGTGCTGCATGAGCCCTGTGTTTCCGTGGGGGACCCACGTGTGAGCAGGGCAGTCAAATGTGAAGAAGTCGCCTGTCCTCGTGTCGAGAAGAACCTCCAATCCCATCGACGCACTGTTTCCTACGGTAGCAACAGATAGCGGCACTGGTGGAGGAGCAGGAACTGCCTGGACGTTGTCGATGAGACTGCCACGGCCTTGGTTGTTCATCACGACGAGCCGCTCGCCCGCTGTAGAGCACAGGAAGGCGAGAAGTCCCGCCCCGAGCCCACTGCCGTAGAGGCACTTGCCAGTCATCATGCACATCTTCGCGAGCAGCGAGAGCTTGCCCATCACAGGCGACCACGGGCTTGCACTTGGATCTCCTGCGATGAACACGAAGTCGAGACGATCGAAGTTGGAGATACGGCTCGGCTCGACGTGTTCCGAGTGCATCTCAAACAAAAACTCATCCAGATCCTGCCGCGTTTTCTCCTGTAGACGCATCGGTTTAGTTGAGATCCATGAAAGAAACCTCATTGAAGTGGATAGCTAGCTACCTACGATCAGATCGATCTGCGTGACGTCTTGGCGCTCGATCTCCTTCATGACTCGGCTCACATGCTGCCGAAACTCCTCGTACCGCTCGCGGCCCTGTGTGTTGGATGCTGCGTATCCATTGACCAGTAGCACACGCATCGCTGGAGAGCTCTCTTGTCGTAGCAGCAACGACAGAGGAGCCACGATCAAATCGAGGGCAGGAGCAGCAAAAAGAACAGTAAGATTCTCACACGAGCAATCAGAAAATAGCCGCCCATCAAGATCAACTCCAAGTGCTTATAAAAAGCGCTAGGAAAATACAACTGGAGAGAACGGTCTCGATCTCTCTGCCCACAGCGTGTTGGCTGTCTTGATACAGCTCATGACTGGAAGCGAAGCACCGCCTGCGACCGCCTCTGGGCCTGGAGTGCCGTATCCAGAGTGGCCTGGGAAGCTTGGCGATCCGCGTTGGCATCGGTCGGACCATGGAGGCAGCACCGCCGCCAAATCCAGGGCAGAGATCGTGGCTCAGTATCGAGAAAGGCGACCCGACGTGCACGCGCCAGCAGCGGCGAAGCAACAGTTAACGCATGCGAAAGAAATCCAGACGACCAAGTTCCCAGAGGTGAGCGTGTGTGAGCGAAGCCGATTTGTGTCTAAAGTAAGTCAGACCTGACACAATCAGATCGGCAGCGTCTCTGTAGTTTTCAAGTACAATGCAACCGAGGCATCGCCACGAAGAAGTGCTATCACTGTATCCAGTATGTCAAGGAAGCGGCAGCCTACTTTGAGCTGTGGATGACTCACGTTTTTATGCAGATACGACGAGCGTAAGTTGGGATTCTACTGCGATGCCTGTTTTGCTGCTCGCCATCCACCGTATCGTCTTGAGCACGCATGGAGTGCCATTCAAGGTGCGTGTTGCTGGCCGTAACCTCCTCCACTGGTTGATTGAGTGCACTCAACTTGTGGTGGTATTTTTCCAGACGAAGTGAATCAGGAGCAGAGCTGGATGACTCACTTGGCTTCGTATGTTTGTTGCAACGAATATCCAGCCGCACCACAGTCCTAATCTGTTACGTCTTCATCTGTAGCCACAATCTGGAGCAAGATGCGCGAGAACTCCAGCTTTTGCTGTCCCAGACCCAATCGTTTCTTCATTCTCAAGCCACTTCGAGTGGTGTACCTCCGCCAAGGACAGCGGCATCACGACCTGGCACGCGAGCGTATCCTCGGCCTCCACCGACAGCTATATCTGTGAAGAAAATGCGTACTGCTTCTGGGGAGATCGATTTTCAGCGAGTCAGAGAAAGTGTGGTGACCATTGCAAGTACGCTGAAGGATCTGGTCGAGCAGATCCACGTGGAATTAGCAAAGAAACCACTCACGCGTGAAGACGCTCTGCTAAAGATCCAGGCGATGTGGCGCATCCGCAAGGCGCGCAAGCAAATGCGCGAGCTCATTCAGAGCGTGTACCAGAGTTTCACAGACCCCACCACAGGCGAAACCTACTATTTCAACACCCGCACCAAGGAGACAAAGTGGAGCAAACCAAAAGGCCTAGGAAGCACGGATTTGGTGAAGCCAAAACCACCACGCAATCAAGAGGAAGACAAAGCCACAGTAACGAAGGCACCACGCGTGAGTAAACTGCAGCTATTGACGACAGAGGGAGACAGGCAGCAGTGTGCGGCTCAGGTGATTCAGGGAATGGCTCGCGCGCACCACGCGAGGCGCCACTTCCGGAAACTGATCTCGTCGGTGTATGAGAAGATTTGGGATCCCACTTCGTCTCGATTCTACTATCACAACACGAAAACGGACGAAGTTAAGTGGCAGAGGCCTCGCTGGGTGAGTGACGGCGAGCTTCTCACGCCACGGACCCGAGACCGACTGGAAGAGGAGGCCGAGCGAGAGCTTAAACAGAAGAAACTGGCTGAACTCAGGGACAAGATGACAGTAGAAGATGCTGCGAGTATGGTGCAGCGTGTGTTCCGTAAGCGGCGAGGCTTTGCGATGCTGCTGGAGATGTGTCGTGGTGTCTACGAGCGGATCTACGACGAAAGCGCGGAAATGTACTACTACCACAACACCCGCACGAAAGAAGTGTCGTGGGAGAAGCCGCTGCTGCTCCGCAATACCCAGGCAGACGTCCTCACGCCACGATCTCGCCAGCAGCGTCTCCAGAAGCTACTGGCTCCAGCAAGAGGCCTGCGTCCACAGAAAGAGTGGACAGAGGAGACAGCGGCTGTGCGACTCCAGGGATTGTGCCGAGCCCGCCAAGCGAAGCGCGATCTGGATGCGCGACTCGCGCAGGCGTACAAGAAGGTGTGGGACCCATCCTGTGGCATGTTCTATTATGCCAACCTGAGGACCGGCGTCGTGAGCTGGGATCGGCCGGCGATCTTACAGCGTCGCCAAGCTGTTGATGTCGAAGAGCTCACGTGATTGATTGACAAGCGGTTACTTCAAGATCCACGAGAGTGATGGTCGGCGTTACGCTGTAACTTGTACCCATCTGAAGCGAAGAGCTATTTACGGTATCCGCGAGCTGCTCCTCCGTTCCGAAGCGTCGGTACAGAAGTCCAACTCATCCATCATGATGAAGGCTTGCGTGTTGGCGCTGCTTGCGATCACTGGATGTGTATCCGTAGTTCGTGGAGATCCAGACGCGACGGTAGCTGCGATGTACTTTCCCAGTGCGAGTGATTCTGGAGGAGGCTGTGAGTTCGAGGAGATCCAGTTAGCGTCGGACGGCACGATCGAGCAGCGCAGTCTCGAGATCGGCGAGCGCGTGACGCCCAACCGCACGATGAACGGCACGGTGGACGAGGAGGAATACCACTTCTATCACTTGTGTATCTTGCGCCACGAGCATGAACACCAGATCAACGTGAACCTCACGACGAGTCGCAATGGCGGCGACGCGAATCTGTATCTGTCCAGCATGGAGAAGTATCCACGCATGGGTCACGCATCGTGGATCTCCCAGCACCCAGGCAGCGACTTCGTCAAGCTGTACACGTATCTGGATGGGTTCCCACGCAAGAACGACCTCCAGAACCGCTCGATCGCGCTGCACATTGGGGTCTTGGGTGTGGATAACGACGTTTCCTACAACCTCACAGTCTCTGTACTTGATCTACCCGTGACCGGAGACATCCTATCACGTGAGAAGTACTACACCAAGCTCCATCACGCCAACCAAG
>JAADXI010000782.1:0-15024 GCA_023337615.1 Pythium brachiatum | reverse complement strand
TTGGGCAGCACGAAGGTGACAAACAGGTTGACTGCAATGGGGATGCCAGTCGCACCAATCACCAGCGCAGCCACAGACACTTGCTCATGCAGTTTCTTGTGGTTGATCGTCGGATCGCGGGCGAAGATGATCAGTGTGGGGATGAGACGCACTTCGACACTTGGGATCTCGCCTGATCCACACGTCACAGAGTGAGTCACGTGCCCAGTTGGGATAGCGACTCGGAGAGAGCTAGTGATGTACGCATGTGCACAGGGATGAATGAAAGGATGCCAGCCAATATGATCAACGCGATGGACAGCGAGAACTCCACCACTCGGTACCGTGGGAGCCACGAGCTGAACCACGCAGTGTCAGCGGCTCTGTTGTGGTTGGCGATGCTGCGGTTGGTTGTTGAGGCGTCATCGGTCGACTGTGCGTCATTGGTCGTGGACATCGCGGTGGAGTTGTTCGTTGATTAGTTGCCAAGTGCTCACCAGCTCGCTGCTTCGACCAGAGGAGAGACTCTCAACGACGGTAATACACCGACAGACTTGGCCTCATGACCAGCGGCTTCTCTGATGATGCACATGCGCCCGCGGGTTAAAAATATGGAGAAGAATGCGCATGAATCCCAACAGGAGGCATCTATTTCTCCTGAACGATGATAGATGCTCTGTGGGAGGTGGATCACTAGAGATTCCTCTCGCTGCATTCAAATCAGTCATTTGCTTCGGAGCGAACTACGAATCATAGGCAATACTAGTATCCCGAATACGATACGACTCAGCTAATATCGTGGATGCTTGAAGTTCTGCGTGCCTACTGTCAATCGCAGTGATTATCCGACCGAACGAGCTTCACACACAAGGTCCCGACTGTTAATACTTCAAGTATCGTTCTGTGAGCGCATCTGTCTGGCGGAAAAGCCACGCTGTGACACTGAGGGCGTCGCCCTCAGGGCGAGCTGTTTAGGCGACGATGTGGACGACGACTGCAAGAGGCCACTCGCCCAGCAGCGTCTGGCGCTTCATCTGTCGCCCTACTGTCTGTTCGTATCCTATGCCACATGATACTAATCCATGGTCTCCGTTACGAGGCCAGCCACAACATCTCCGTGGACATCTGAGACCAAGGCCACATGTGCTGTGTTGATCCATAAGGAGCAAAGGCGAGATCTCTTTTTCGTGGCACGTGAAGGCCACGATCCACTATCATGATACTCGTGTTGTGGAGATGGAGACCAACCCACAGAGACTGACGACTTCTACGGAGGCCCATCCAGCGTCAGCGCGCTCCCTCACTTCATTCCCACATTCGCTTTGCCTCGAGTAAGCGACCTCTCCACCTCCGCGCCTTCGCTCGTACAGTTCCAGTCTTCACCAACCTCCACAATGGTCAAGCTCTCGCTCCTCGTCGCCTCCGCCGCCGTCTCCGTGGCCATGCTCTCCAACCAGGCGGCCGCTGAAGAGATGACGTTCGGTCTGATCACCGGCGACATGATCGCCAACCACTTCGCCAAGAAGGTGGCGTTCATCAAGGGCATCACTGGCATGGGGAGCCCGCCATCGATGAAAGTGGACAACGCGGTGACGCCGCCGGCAGTGAACGTCAACAACATCAACGCGCCGGCCATGAACATCAACAACGCACTGGCGCCTCCATCAGTGAACGTGAACAACGCACTGACCCCACCATCGGTGAACGTGAACAACCAGCTCAAGCCTCCATCAGTCAACGTGAACAACCGGCTCACCCCGCCGTCGGTCAACGTGAACAACGCGATGACCCCTCCGTCGGTGAACATCAACAACCAGCTCACGCCTCCATCAGTCAACGTGAACAACCAGCTCACGCCTCCGTCCATCAACTTCAACAACCAGTTGATGTCGCCGTCCGTCAGCGTGACCAACAACATGAGCCCGCCGTCGATCAATGTCAACAACCAGGTCACCTCGCCTTCCATCAACATCAAAAACGAGATGAGCCCACCATCAATCACGGTCAAGAACGAGGTGAGCCCACCGTCCGTGAACATCAAGAATGAATTGACTCCTCCGTCGGTCAGCGTCAAGAACGAATTGAGCCCTCCGTCTGTGAGCGTGGACAACAAGGTGACCCCAGGCAGCACGACCGTGACCAACAACAACAGCCCACCGTCCACCACGACGACCACAACGTCCACCGGCCCTGATGAGCCAGCCACTGTCACGCCTCCCGGACCACCGTCGGGCCCTGCTCCGGCCCCAAAGGCGTACCGCGCTCTGCGTGGCTAAATGCCTTCGCCAGTGTGTGTCCAGTCTAGTTTCGTTGTCTGTAGTTGTATAGTCTTGTCAGTGAGTTGGAAAACTAGTTGTGAGTAGTTTGTCTTCAACCATCAGTGTGTGAATTCGTGTCTTGCCTACTACAAAGTACTCAACGTTTCAACGGTTGTTGTCCCAGGATCACGCCCGTGAACTGCGAGCAACCACTCCTCAGCTCTCAAGGCCAATCACGTGACTGCGATGCACTCAACCTGACCAAGAGCTCACGACCCCCTGTCACTTCCCAGCGTTGTGCCGACTGGTGAGAGCTGAGAGAGCCACTCATGAGAGGATACTTACGTTGAGTTGTGTGAGATCGCGCAGCGTCATGGTCTGCGGGTACACCAAGCGCGCGGTCTGCTGCACCGCGAACGTGTTCACTTCGTACACGTACACGTTCTTAAACCGCACACGCGTGAGCACCATGAGGATAATCGCCAGCAAGTCCTCCGTGGAAATGAGCCACTTGGCCTGCGCGATCACGTAGCCGTTGCAGTAGATGCCGTCGGCACTGGCAAACTTGAGCCCCTTGATGTAGATACAGTTGTCGTAGTCGGTCACGAGCCCCACGCGGTTCTGCAGCGGAGCTCCAGTCGCGACTTCAAATATCGTGAGCGTGCTCTTCCAGGCCAGCAGTGCCTCGGCTCCAGTCGATGCGCCTGTCATTCGCGAGAGCACGACACGGCGGTCAGGATTGGACTTGCGATACAGCTTCCGGATCGGCACGTACACCACCAACAGTGCAAACGATACAAACGCTGGGAACAGCGTCGCGAAGATGAACGCTGGGTCTTTTGACTGCAGCGCGTGCATGGTCCACAGCCGCATGGGCGTCAGCGACGCGTGCTTGGGCTGCATGAAAGACAGCCCCTGCAAGTAGTCGGCGTTGGCAAACACCCCCGCGACAGCCATGGTCTTGGGGAACCACATTGCGATGCCGCGGCGGTTCTGGAACCCAAGCTCAAACACGATCACCGCCAGCGCTGGGTCGATTCGCTCGCGCATCAAGTGGCCCAGCATACCAGCCAAACCCAAGTACAGCGTCAGCAGATCAGCGTGGATAATCTGCGGGAACGTGAAGATGTGCTGCACCTCGGCCAGCTCATTGCTTTCCTTGAGACAGAACTCCATGAGCGTCCAGAAGCCGTTCACGTACCAGCTCAGCAGCACCAACGCTGCACGGATCGCGAGGGTGGAGGACACGGAGACGAAGGCGTCACCGACCCAGACCTTGCCCTTGCAAGCATTGCGGTAGATCACGACCATGAGAATCACGAGGTTGAACAGCGCGTCCAGTGCAAACACAAAGTGGATCCCGTGGACCCAGGCCCAGGAATCCCGCACGCTGGTGTAGCCAGACCACGCCCACACTTGCATAGCCTCGAGCGGGTCCGTAGCGAGGTCCCAATTAAGGTTCTTGACGTTGCACTGCTCGGTCTCAGCGTTGATGAAGAAGCCGGTGCGGCACGCTGTGCGCACAATTTTCGTGGCTTCTTTGAGTGGATCGCGTGGAATACTCTCGAGCACCCAGAAGCTCTCGGCGTCGAGCCCGAGCAGCGTGTACGGCTCGTATTCATTTACTTGGAACGGGAACCCGAGCCGCATGACGTGGTAGTAAGTCACTGTGGTGCCGCGCATGTCGTTGAGAAACGTGAGCGTGATCGAGGCTGTCGCGCCGAGCTGGTGCTCGTCGTTCAGCTGATAATCCTGCGTGGAGAGCGACCACGTGAGCACATACACGTCGTCCGGCTTGCTTTTCTTCCGCATGAGATAAAACACCCTTGTAGCCGAGTCGTCGGCAAACGTGATCGCACCAGAAGTGCAGTCCACGACGGGCAGGATCAGCTCGGCGTCCGCGAGAAACGTCAGGTTGTACGCCGTTTGCGCCACGAGCTCCGCGAGGCTCTGTCGCATGTACGCGTTGTCGTAGGTCCACGCGTTGAACGTCTTGGCGTCGGGCCCACAGTCCTTGAACGAGACGCGGCTCTCGCTCTGTAGATACAAAGCCTCACTGCGTGGCGCCGTGGAGTTGGCGAGAGCCTCGACGACCAGCGGACTCCCACGCACAGTCGATTTGCCCATGTAGTGAGGGATGAGAGTGGACACGTACGGCACAAACGCCATGGACTCGTTCACGACGCCTCGCAGCACGAGCATGGAGCGCGTCGCGGCGTCCACCGACACGTAAATGTACCAGATCGCAGCCGCCAGCACCAGCAGACGACGCGCGAGATGGAACCACCCACGCACGCGGGTCCTGCGTTCCTGCGAAAGCTCATGCTGGCTCTTGACGCGGTGCGGCTTGACGTTCACGGTGTGTCTCGCCGACGCATTCGTCATCCTCGTTGAGTATAAAAAACGTTTGTGGGGGGAATCGACGGACTCCCCAGTGGGCTGCGAGGCGGAAACTCGTGCCGCTGGCGATGCAGCTGATCGGCACAGGACAGCTATGCGTGCTATTCTGGAACAGATCGCCGCCTTCGCCATCAACGCACGCGATCCTCCTCGCCCAGATTACGGCTCGGGATCGGTTCTAATTGCACCCATCGAGCCGAGGATTCGTCCATGCTGGAGCTGGAGACCACTGTCCTGACCTGGCTCTGAGAGACTCGCACTGCGGGCCAACCTTCTGCTGAAACCCATGCGACCATGGCTCCTACGACCTCGGGCGAGGAGTCGTGTTGTCTTCGGAGTGGTGGGCCACCCACAAGCACTACAGTGTACAGTACAGTAGCTACTGGATCCTCGTCGTTGTCCCCAGACGGGGCTTGTGCTTGCTCGTACTCGCTCACGGAGCCTCAATGTATCGGATATCATGGTACATTGATCTGGTCAAGTGAACAGCTCGTGGGATACAACATACTTGACGGAGTTGAGCTTGAAGTTTGTTCGCGCTAATTTGGGCTGCTGAGACATCGAGATGCCACGCAGGACCTATTCACTGCGTTAACAAACGCCGAGCCGTGGACGCAGGGGCGTACTGGGAACATGCTTACTATAGTCCAAAAGGGTCACGAACATGAGCAAGTTGCGTTTTGTTTTGTCGATTATTGACATCCATTTTCTCTCTTTGTAGGCATTCAACCGGGGGGCAAGCGAGAAAGGCAACGCAGCAACTCACCTACAGTACCTACAGTAGTTGAATCCGCCGCTGCCTTTGTGTTCGTGATATTTTCCCCGGGCAAAAGCCTCGTTCCAGAGGCGGCCTTTGTGTTTTTTTAAAACTTGAACACCTGCGTGGATGTGTAGTTGAGCTCCTTGAGCAGGCCCTGGAGCTCGCCCTGGGTCTTGTCCTTGGCCTTGTCGCCCGAGATGTGGTACATCATCGGCGGCGGGCCGCACACACAGATGAGGTTGTCGTCCGAGGCCTCCGGGATGTGGTTCTCGATCATCTCCTTGGACACAAAGCCCTTGAGGCCCGTCCAGGTCTCGGGCGCGTCGCTCAGCACGTGCACGACCTTGAGCTGTGGGTACAGATACGTCAGCGCGTTCAGCTCGTCCAGCAGCAGGATATCCTCCTCCGTGCGGTTGGCGAACAGCAGCGTAACCTCCGTGTGGTCGGCTGGGTTACGGCAGATCGTCTTGATGAGCTGCAGCATCGGCGTGATGCCCGAGCCGCCGGCGATCATGCCAATCTTCTTGTACTTGTTGGCCTCGTACTTGAACTTGAGAAACGGGCCCTTCATCTCCAGTGCGTCGCCCACCTGGAGCTCCACGATGTGCTTGCTCATGAGTCCCGTGGGGTAGCCCTTGACCACGAGCTCGAGGAAGCCGAGCTCGTCGTTGATGTTGGTCGGCGTGTACGGACGCAGCACGTTCTTGCCGTCGATCTTGGCCTTGGCCATGAGCAGACTGGCCGTGGTCAGGCCCATCTCGTAGTCGTCACCAGGCAGCGCGAACGTGATGCGCTTGGTGTTGGGCGACAGCGTCTCCACCTTGCGCACCGTGAACGAACGGAACTCCTTGGGCGACAGCGCGACCTTGGACGGCTCTTCTTCACAGCGCGCGGCCGAGCCGAGCACGGCGAACGACGCGGCGCCCAGCAGCGAGCTCATGGCCGCGAACTGCGCGCGGGGGAAGCGCAGGATGGTCCACATATTCACAGCAAGTGTTGGAAGTGAGCTGCAGGAATTCTGGGGGTGAAGCTGCTCGATGGGCGGACGACGATTGAGGACGTCAGATGGCGTGGACCACACCAGGCAATCTCAGAAGAGTGACATCAGGACAGCAGTGACATGACGCGGGTAGCGCGAAGGGAAATGGAGAGACGATATCGGACGCGTGACTACGTCGATGAGATGACAGATTCTGAGGAGCGATGCAACCAAACGCGTGGCAGTAGAGATGCGTTGTGGCCTGCGCGCAGTACCTGAGCGCAAAGCGATGGAAGGGATACACAAGAGGGAGTTTGGTTGGACAGCCCAAGAAAGCCGCATCACACTGTTATCCTTTATCGACGACTTCCTGTCAGCGCGGTGGCCGCTGTGGGCGCGTGCAGCTCATTCGACTGGCACCGAAAGCCGGTCAACGCTGTTGCTGCAGTTGCTGTAGAGCAAACACTAATCGCGCCGGCAAAGAAATCGAGTTCGAAGAGAGACCATGACGTATCATCCGTTTACACGAACGAGTACGCTTACGCCGAGTCGGCGATGGTCACCTCGACCTCTACTCCAGGCTCAATCGAGATCGAGGTGATCTGCTTGACGATGTCCGAAGGCGCGTGCAGGTCGATGATGCGCTTGTGGATGCGCATCTCGAAGCGGTCCCAGGTGTTGGTACCCTCACCACACGGCGACTTACGGGTGGTCAGACGCAGGATCTTGGTAGGAAGACGCACTGGGCCCGACACCTTGAGGTTCTTGTCGACGGCACCACGCTTGAGGTCCGCGCAGACCTTCTCGAGGTTCTTCACGTTGCGGCTCGAGAGCGTGATACGGATGCGGTGGATGCGGGTTTCTTCCGCCTCAACGGTCTTTGGCTTAACGAGAGACATCTTGGATCGAGGGCTAAAGGAACAATGCACCACATCAGCACTCCTCACTCTAGAGACCACCACACACAGGGACGGCAGCGCAGCTACATACCAGAGAGAAAATTGGGTTTCAGACTGTCGGTAACCTGAATCCAAAATATGGCGTCGGCATCGTCAAGCCATTGCATGGAGGTGCCCGCGAGCAGCTCCGCTTCACCGAAGGTTGGTTGGCCAGGCGGCATTCACCTCATAAAACCTTACTTTGAGCAAGGTTTTACCTTGCGCTCCTGCAATCAGCCAAGGTTTTATGAGTCGATACCTAAATTACCGTATTTTGGGTAAAGGAGCAGGTGAGCTTACTTTGGGATTCAATGTCCATGTGCACACAGCTCGACTTGCGGAAGCGCGCGTGAGAAGGACTCTGGATGATGGCGTCAACAGCAGGCGGCAATGGCAATGGCGGCGGCTCCAGCGGCTCAGCGAGACCACTGGCACTGTGCCTGGGCATGAGTGTGGCGATGCTGGCTGGCGTGCAAGTGTCGCGCCACAACCGCCAGTTCTGGAAGAGTATCCAGGGATTGCGCAACAGTTCTTCGCTCACAAGCTCAGGCAAGACCACGACGCCACGACGCACGCGACTGGCTTCGGGAGTGGGCGCTGCTGCTATTGGGGCGAGTAGAAGTATGGAGAAGGCGGCGCTGGTGGCTGCAGGAGCCGAGGAGCTGCGTCCGCGGTTCCTGGACTGCGCGTACCAGTTCGGACAGGTGAACAAGGCGCGCGTATCGACCGAGACCATCTCGGTTGTGCAGGTATGGAGAACGACGAAGCCATGTAATGCAAGCGCATAGTTACTGAGCATTTGCTGTGTGTAGCTCAATATCCTCGCGAGTAATCTGGCGACGCGTAACCACTTCCCGTACGTCGTGGATGCGAGTCTCAACTGGGACTACCGCAAGATGACGCTGCTGCGCCAGTTGGAAGAGCTGGATGCCGACGTCGTGTGTCTGGAAGAACTCAGCGACTACTGGACGTACGTCTGACCTGTTTAGTGAGAACAAACAGTAAGTGGAAGGGATTGACGGTGTGATGTTTGCAGGTTCTTCAAGCCTGAGCTACATGAACTGGGCTACGACAGTGTGTACGTCAAGCGGCCATCGATCAACGTGTCGAACTGGTCGGGCGAAAAGAAGCAGGACGGCTGCGGTATCTTCTACAAGTAGGTTGCCTCTAATTCAAAAGCGACGAGAAAGGCCGCGACTGATGGGGAATTTAACGTGCAGGAAGGACAAGTTTGAGCTGAAAGAGTGCGAGAGCATCAACTTCCACGACCCGCACGATCGCGTGGCGCTGCTCGCGCTGCTCAAGATGCGCCACTTTGCGCAGTTCGTGCTTGTGGGCTGCACGCACCTGTGGTGGAACGCCAAGTACGTGTCTTGGTTGGACAGGAGGAGATGAACATCACGAGTGTGCGACTCAACTCACCCACGTGGATGAACTGCAGGAAAGTGGACCATCAAATGGCTGAAGTTTTTGAATTGGAGGAAGAGATCATCCGAATGAGCAGCGACGTCAAGGATAAGTACGAGACCGATCTGGTCGAGTCCACCTCAGGTGCTCGCAACGTGCCGGTGAGTGCCCAGTCATTTTTGGTCTGTTGGAGGCTTCTTCGAGTGACACTGAGTGTGTATGTGCTGGTATAGATCATCATTTGTGGCGACTTCAACAACTCACCCGAGTCGCCGTTGTACGAGTACATGGAGAACTCGTTCATGCAAAAGCCGAACCTCGAAGGCATGCAAGACGCCTTCCGCAGTGCGTATGCGCACTACAACTACAACACGCAAGCCAGACCGGACCACATCCATGAGGAATCCACGGGTGAGGAGCTGGAGGGCAAGAAGGACGAACCACCGCACACGACTGTCAACTTTCGGCGCTGCTGGACGATCGACTACATCTGGTACTCGCAAACGGGTCTCGTGCCCAAGCGCGTGCTCGAGATCCCATCGGAGGCTGTGCTGCGCAGTGAAGAAGGCCCCCCACACTGGTTCAACCGCCTGGCGATGCTGGACAGCTTCGGCAAGTCGGGTCGCCTGCCCACGAGCCTGCAGGGCAACCACAACGGCATCCCGAACTCGCGCTTCGGCAGCGACCACGTCCCGATCATGGCCGAGTTCGCGTTCGTGCGGCCGCGAGGCGAGTCGGACGCTAACGACCACCAGCAGAAGCAGCACGAACGGCATGAAGACGAGGACGAGGAAACCAAGGCATGATGCCGCGCGTTGTTTTGAATGGTTTGCCAGCGTGTAACGCAAGTGGCAGCGAGTGGTTTTTGTTCGTCAATGCTCGTTGCCATACACTAGACTGAGCTGGTCGGCGAAAGTCACCACTTGATGCGCTCTTCAAGTTGCCGTAAATAACAAGCTGTGGATGTAATTTACGGATGATGATACAGTACTGTGATGCCTCTGAATACAGCACCGTCGACACTCGGGTTCATCATCATCGGACTGACGTCGACGAAAATGCGCGGTTCGCAGCAGGTGAGCGGTGGCGTTTGCTGGCTGCATGAAGGACTCTACGCAGTAACTGACTGGTGATATGTATGAAGACACGTCAGGTGTCTACGTGGCAACTCGCCGCCGGTGGTTTGCAGCGAAAATGGAAGGGAATCAAGCAGGTAATGTTCACCAAACCATCCGCATGGATCCTTCCTTGTATTAACCGAGTATCTACTGAATGAACAGCGCACGGCGTGGCGGTTCAAGACGCTCAAGGACCGTAATACAGCGATTGTGTTCAGCGCCGACGCGCAGAAGGAGAAGGAGATCCACTTGAAGCCGCGCACGAACCGGTTTGCGGACGATCCCATGGCGTGTCATAACGTGCTCGCACGCGTTTCCACCGAGAGCCTCAACGGCATTCTGGGAGCCACATCGCCACAGGATTCAAGCCAGTACTGCAAGACTATGACGGGCTTCATGCTGCACTCGTGTCCGCCGCTCATGCGCTCCAAGATCCTGGACGTGATCGCGTACAAACGGCTCGACGACATCAGCATCACGAACCGAGCAGTGATCATTCGCGCGATCCAGCGCTGCCTTCTCTCGCCGCTGCACATGGAGAAGAGCGTGCTTCACGCTGCTGCGTGTAACATCTTGCGGTCGACATACGGTAAGGAGCTGTCGCTACTGAAGGAGCAGATCCACTCGGACGATGATACGGTACTGGATGAGACACCGGAGGAAATAGCGGCTCAACTGGATGCTGTGAAGGCTAGTGAGCCTGTTGTACCGAACGCTGAGCAAGGAGACGATATCCCGCACTCGGGGGATCTGAGCCAGCTTCTCTACGGCAACAAGAACGTGACCGAGGTCGTGCAGGTCATGCAGCACATCGCGATCGAGTCGCTCAAGGTCAAGGAAGAGTACCCGGACCTGGTCAAGGTGGTGAGTGATATCGACGACACGCTGTATCCCGGTTGGCTGGATCGACGATACCCGCTGCACGTGCCGTACCCAGGTGTCTCGGAGTTATACGCGCGTATATCTCGAGGACTGATGGACGACTCCCGGGTGAGTCCATGCGGCGACCATGGGAAGCTCCTGCCTCCACCGATTACGTTCCTCACAGCAAGGCCTCGTGGCTGGCTGAGCATGGGCAGATACCTGACCGTGCAGCACCTGAAGAGCCTCGGTGTACCAAACGTGACAGTCCTGCATGGTTCCGTCCAAGGTCTCGTGAGCAGCAAGAAGATTGCAGAGTACGAGGCTGGTTGATGCGAGGCTTTGATTGTCCTGAGGCTGACAATGAGTGTTTTTGACAGGGTCAAGCTACAGAACTTCACAAGATTCGCCTCACTGTTTCCAGAGTACAGCTTCGTGTTCTTTGGCGACTCGGGTCAAGGCGATGCACTGCTCGCCTCTCGACTGCTCACCTCTTTCCCCAAGCAAGTGCTGGGCACTTTCATCCACGATGTCAACCCGGCAGTCGAGAAGACGGGCGACGGCCAAGCCAAACAAGTCTACCAAGCGTACGCTCCACCCTGCGTGAAGCCTCAGTGCTCGTTTTCTGACCTGCATGTGTCTCTACAGCCAAGGAGTGGAGTTCTTCTCTTCATATCCAGCCGCAGGACTCGTCGCCCTTCACAAAGGACTAATCTCCCGCGACGATCTCCTCGCTGTGACTCGTACAGCCCAGGAGGAATTCGGATCTCTGACATTCGTTGGTACGAATGCGGACGCCAAGAAAGCCGAACGGAAGCGGGAGTTAGAGGTGGACGTGGCGTGCATCCACTCCGCACTGCAGCAATAAAGAGTTTGGTGATGAAGTGATCGGTGTTCAAACGCTTTGATACACAAATGCGGTCGGTCGTCGGTGTATCACGAGTCGGACGGGCACGTCCGACTGGTCAGATGACGATTATCAGCCAATCAAAACCTGATCTGCAAGCCAATCAGTGGATAGGCCGCACTGGTCAGCGAAGAGCTCAAAAGAAATCCTTCGAGAACGTCGGCAATGGACGCGTCGGAGATCGCGGCAAAGCAGCGCATGCTGCGGCTGTGGCAAGCGCTGGGTGGCGCACCTGTGACACTGGTGACGACGGACCAGTACGCACACGAAGTTGCAGGATCTAACGCGGTTTAACCAGTCAGATTAACTCCTTTTCGCTGGATAGAACGGTGGTTCGCGCGGCGTCGCTGCTGCCGAACGGCTCCCAGTCATTGTTTGCGACCACGGAGTTGCAGACGCCACTGGGCACCTACCCAACTGCAATCGTGCCAGCCAAAGATGTGGTTCAGATAGACGCGACGCTCGCGCAATCGCAGCTCCGAGAACTATTCAATCACGAGAGATGATCCATAAAGCACGAGAGCAAGCGGGCACATCCAGTTCAAGATCTCTGTTTATAAGGTGCTAGTGGCGTACAGCTAGCTACGGAATAAATAAGACACTAGGGAACAACTAGAGGCTACAACGAGGCCACGTGAGGTGGCGGGCGTGTGAGAATTTCACAACCTCAGCATTGATGTGCGTGGGCTCTGGCTGATCGCCATAGGGCTTGGTTGGTTCTGGTTGTCGCGGTGGTAGGAACGACCAAACCCTTCCTGCTGCACCGTGGGCGAATGCATGGGTGATTGCAGGCGTTGTTGCTGGTGGTACGCGTGGCCGTTGAGGTCGTGCTTTGGCTCGGACTGCATCGGCACGGTGTGATTCCGTGGGAACAACGCCGGGAGATGTGGGGGCAACGGAGGCGACGCCATCTTCTCCTCACCGACCGAGCCGTTGGGGTGATACCGGTAGATCGACTCGAGTCGGGGCAGCGGCCAGTCCTTGATGAGGTGGCGAATGGACTGCTCCACACGCGACTGGAAGCGGCGCACAATGGAGCGCGACAGCTCCGGTGTGATCATTGCGTACTTCATCGCCGTGCGATTCAGCAGATCAACCAGCTCATCAAAGCCGAGCAAGATACCGAGATCGGCACGCGCGTGGATCACGCGGACGATACCAGCTTCGTCTTCAAAAGGGATGTAGTTTTCCAGCGGTGGCGCCTGGTCCTTCTTCAGCGCGCGCTTCTTCACGCGGCGGTGGAGCGCCGCAAAGTGGACACCGAAAGCCTTGGCTGCCGTTCGCAGACTCATACCGTGGATCTCCACAGCGTCCATGGCCTTCTCCCACGTCTCGGGTGAGACCATGTTGCTCTGCTTGCAGCTCTTCTCATCGGGGGCCATAGTAGTCATGCGTTCATTGGACTCACGGTGGTGTTCGCTCTCGCTTTCCGACGTGTTGTCGGCCTGCTCGTTGCTGTTGCTGTCCGACCGCTGGAAGTAGTTGTACGGCGACGACGTGCTGGGCGACGACAGCGTCGACGTGGCGTTGCCCCCGCTGCTGTTACTGCTGGTCGTGTGGCCGTTCATGCTCGTGTACGTCGCCTGCGGCATGTTGTACTCTTGTGCTTGCTGGTTCATCTGGACGCCTGCCATCTGCGCTTGCGATGGAGGCGAGGCTTGCGGCGTGGCCGACGCCTGAGGGGAGGACGGGTCCGACAGTCCGTGGACGCGCTTGAAGTTGGAGATCCATCGGTTCAATGGGAAATCGCTCGGGATCTCGCGGCGGCCGTCCTGGCTCGCGATCGTGCGCACAACGTAGCGGACATCATCAGCGGACACTAGTCCTTCGTGGAAGAACTGCTCGCGTAGCACGAGCAGCGCCTCCTCTTCTTCCGGAGCCGTGAGGCGGAAGTCGTCGAAGCGCGAAGGCTGGCTGGTCATGTAGCGGCCGCGCACACGGCGATGCAGTGACATGTGGTGCACGCCGTAGAGCTGCGCGGCGCGGCGCAGACTCATCTTCTGCACCGTGACGGCGTGGATGGCTTGCGCCCAGACCTTCTCGCTCACGGAGCTGGAGCGCGGCATGAGTGGTGGATGGAGTAGGAGTCGGATCCTACGTAACGCGGGTGGTGGACGGGTCGATTCCAGAACTAACTGAGGTGGCTAGGACTGAACTAACCAGACGCTTTAGACTGGATTCAGCCTTTGGGTGGATGTGGATGTCGGACGAGCGACGATGGAATGGATGGGATTGGAGACGCGACACTACAGTGTTGTGTGCTGCTGTATCGAAGAGCGTGGCTTGTTGCGGGGTGTGTTGCGGATTGGTTTGTGGGTGTCTCGGGAGCGAGCTCTCTCGTCTTCTCTCAGCTTCTCTTGCAGCGCCCGGGTTTGGTTTGGGGGGGGGTTGGCTGTGGTTTTGTTCGATCAAAAGGAAGAGACCCGCAGCCGGGAAGGGGGAGCGACAGGGGACAACCCCGTTTTCAGCAGAGCTGCACGCTGATTGGGGGAAGAGTAGGAGGAGGAGAAACAACGACAGGGAAGAACGCGACAAAACATTCACGAGAACACGGGGCGGGGCGACGTGGTCTCCCGTGTGTTTGATTGGCTGTCCATCTTTAACGAAGAGCGTTGGTTGGACAAAAGGGAGGAGACCTCACATGTCTCTGGATGGAGGGCGGAGGGACCGAGTCGGATTCAAGTCCTTCAACACTTTTCTCTGTGCTGGCTACCTGGCTGCTGCTGGACGGTCTGGGCGTCTGCCGATTGAGACTTGCGACGTGGCTGACCGCGTAGGTATTTTCTGCCGTCCTACTTGAGCCAACCTTGCAACAGGGCAAGATCAGAGCGTGGGCCTTCCCAACAAGCAAACACACACAGTATCGGTACAGTAGTGTGGCTGGCTGAGGCCAGCTGATCGTTCGATGGCCTTCTGTATTGCGCAATGAAATTAGGTCCGCGGCTTGACTTTTGGGCCGAACGGAACAATTTGACAATTGTACCGTAGATGTTGCGAAACAAATGAGGATATCGAACCAATTCGAAAAATGTGAGGAGAGACTCTCTCCGAGAGAGAAGTGAGGGAGGATCACCAATCCAGAGAAGAATCTGATGGACCCCTCGCTCCAGGCTCCATGAACGCAGCAGCCAATCGATACGCTGTACGCTAAGAATCCAGCCAGCTTTGTCACCGCGCTCTACCTACAAGGGGGCGGCATCGTCGAAAGCGGGGGAAACAGGCGGGTTAAACAGGCGGGTGGGGTGATCCGGCAAGGAGATAAGGAGATATCAGCGCTTGTTCACTGTACATGCAACTACGGATGCTGACAACCCGTGGATTCCTTCTTCGGAGTGCGCCAATATTTCCCGACCTGACTTGAGACACCAGCGGAGTCTGGAAATGTACTGTAACACTCGCTGTTGCTTGGGAAGTCGG
>JAADXI010000781.1:0-15047 GCA_023337615.1 Pythium brachiatum | reverse complement strand
GACCATGAAGACACAGCCAGCACCCCAAGAAGCTCCGCGCGGTTCATTGAAAGCGCGGATCCGACGAAGCGTCGTCACCGTAGCAGCGAGAATCACTCAGCCACCAACCATCCAGCTAGGACTTGCTGTGAACTTGGGCAAACGCGGCTTCGCCATCAGCTGGGCGATCATCCTCTTCTTCCATCTATTCAACGCCTTCTACACACTCGGACTCGCCTACATCTACGTCTACCTCCGCAAGCCATCGATGGACTACTACGTGTCGCTCATCCAGATGATGCCGCAGTCCACGTACATCTATCTCACTGTGTTGTACGGCGGGATCAGCTTGTTCAACTTCTACCACGCGTTCACTATGACCGTGCATTCGATCATCTACCGCGAACTCGTCTTCAGAAAACGATCTGTAAAGGTCGCCAGCGTGATGGAGACACCACAGAAGAGCCGCCGCTTTTGCTGCTGCATCCCAAGACCCATCGACAATTGCTTCTCTCGCTTTAAACGCGCGGTCAGCGTGAAAGGCCACCTTTTTGACGCGAAGCTGCTGTTCCGAGAGCTCACGGAAGTCGGTTCACAAACGTACCAGGCGTATTCCTCCAGTCTTCTCGTCAGCGGCGTCTGGATCAACCAGCTCTTTGGTGGCATCGTGTTTCTCAACTGTATCGCGAACACCGCCGTCCACATTTTCAAAGAAGACGAGATCGGCATGCGGCGCTTCCTGTGCACAGTCATCGACTTGTTCCTGGACTTTGCGTGGGGGTTTGTCTTTCCTGGCAACATCATCTTCCACTACTTGCCGATGTTTATCATGAACTGGTACGGCGTGCCGTACGAATATCTGTCCTCCGACATTCTCATGGTCAAGGCGATTCTCGACTGCCGCCAGTTTTTCATAGTATCATGGACAGACGCCTTCACCACGGCGCTTCCTTACCTGAGTATGCTCACGGGCCTCAGCAACATGAAGACTCTACTCGCGATCCGAGAATCGGATGAATCGGACGCAAAGCTGGTGTTGGTGAGTGCAGTTGTGCCATTCGGGGACGCAACTATGGCCAAGCCAGGGCACGACGTTGGCTCAAAAGGTCCTGGCGGACTCCACATTCCGCTTAAGAAGAAGTCGCTCTTCCGACGCCTGCGGTTCATGCTGATCATCCCGTTGTTTGGACTCGGCGTTCTGTTCACATCCATCGCTGCATCGGGAGCTTTTGGTCTCGACAAGTGCGGAAGTGGATGCGAACTGCGCATGCGGCCGTGGTTCACGACCAAATGTGCCTGCTCCGTGCTCCAAATCAACTGCTACGATCTCAATATCGAAGGAAACGCTGATGAACTGCGAAGCATCTTCAAAGAGCTGGACGTTCGTGTGTTAAACTCGCTCATCTTCGCGCATTGCCCCGCCGTCACCATGCCCAGTGAGTTCCAGCGCTTCCGTGAACTGGTCGGGTTGGAGTTTTACAACGTTTCCTTCGTGGACTGGCCGCGCGAAGCCGCCATGACAGCAGCTGCGTTCCCAAGCCTCAACTACATGCTCCTCGTCCGCTCAAAAGTCGGTGCCTGGCCTGAAGGGATGATCTACGACACCACACTGACGCTCGCTGATGTCGAGATCTCGGCGTGTGTGATTGACCCGCCACCTGACGACTTGGACGTGAAATGGCCGTCCGTTGTGATGTTCTACTTCGACTTTTGCGGCCTCCGGGAATTCCCCACAGTGCTCACACGCATGGCAATCACCGACTTGTCTCTGGTCGGCAACAACATCTCCGTCATCCCTGAAGATCTGCCAAAGGTGTCGTGGATGTACGTCTACCTGGATCGTAACCCACTCCAGCGCCTTCCAGATCGAATTGGAGGCATCCCTGATCTACAGTACTTCGCGATCCAGAACACCAACATATCGTCACTGCCCCAGTGGCTGTATGACTTGCACAACCACAATCCTAGTCTACACATGAACGCCAACCGCACCGGGGTCTGTGATACCCTGGAACGAGACATGGAGCCCTTCATCCGCTGCACGATCAACACCAACACTGTGAATGGAGGCTTCGCGCTAGTGGAGAAAGACGCCATGCGACGGATCACCGAAGACGTGCCGCTACCCGCTTACCCTACGTTCTACTTGGAATAATGGAGCGTTCGTATCCTGCATTTACCCGGGTCAAGCCTCGACTACACCCCTAATGTCGCGCCACTGCCTTCCACGACTGCATGACGTCCTGCCTTGCATTAACTGGGTGGTAGAGTCGACGAAGATCCCGCATCCACATCTGCAAACTACGCGATGCTACCACGCAATTATCCGCCAACGCCTGCAAATCCACGCATCAGAACCTTGTCGACAAGTCTTCTACTGCCAAGCACGCTCGATCAAGTGTACGTAATTGCAAAGAAGGAATTCTGGACAACTCCAAGCGAAGGAATCTGCTGGCGAAGCACAGGGTAGAGGCATGTATTACCATTGCAACTATTTACAATGAAATGCGGAGAATTGTAGTGTTGCGATCCTTCGCTGAGGGCAGAGCCAGTGACGCATTTGGCGAGAAGCCAAAAAGGGAAGCCATCTCCATCCACCCCACGAATAGACCTGCCAAAGCATCAAGCCATTGCCTGCAGCGATGCCCACCAACGAACTGAGCTTCGACTGCTTGACCGCTTCATTTGCTGCAATCAAAGCCCACCCGAGGACACCGAGCGACTAGAGACTACAGTGGCTATTGACAAGCAACCAGAGACCAGAGACTGGTGACCATGACCACAAAGCTGTCGCCCGCAGGAGCTCCTCGCGAATTGTTGACAGCGCGAATCCGGCGCAGCGTCGCCACCGTTGCGGCAAAAATCACGCAGCAGACCCCGACAATAGAGCGAGGGCTGGCTGTGAATCTGGGGACACGCGGCTTCGCCATCAGCTGGGCGATTATCCTCTTCTTTCATCTCTTCAACGCCTTCTACACACTCGGACTTGCCTACATCTACGTCTACTTCACCAAGCCGTCAATGGACTACTACGTGTCTCTCATCCAGATGATGCCGCAGTCCACGTACATCTATCTCACTGTGTTGTATGGTGGGATCAGCTTGTTCAACTTCTACCACGCCTCCAATATGCTCATCTACACGGCCGTCTACCGCAAGCTAGCTTTCAACAAACGCCCTGCCACGGTTGCAAGCGTAGTGGATACGCCTCAAATGAGCCGTCGGTTCTGTATCTGCCTCCCGAGACCCATCACCAGCTTCATGGCTCGCATCCAACGCGCGTTGAGTGTGCGAGGCCACTTCTTTGAGGTCAAGCTACTTCTTCGTGAGCTCACGGAGGTGGCCTCACAGACCTATCAGGCCCATTCCTCGAGTCTCCTGGTGAGTAAAGTGTGGATCAACCAGCTCTTTGGTGGCATCGTGTTTCTCAACTGCATCGCGAACACCGCTGTCCACATTTTCAAAGAAGACGAGATCGGCATGCGGCGATTCCTGTGCACAGTCGTCGACTTGTTCCTGGACTTTGCGTGGGGATTCGTGTTCCCAGGCAACATCATCTTCCATTATCTCCCGCTCTTCATCAACAACCAGTACAACGTGCCGCCTGAGTATCTCTCCTCGGATACACTCATGGTCAAGTCCATTCTCGACTGCCGCCAGTTCTTTATCGTCTCGTGGACTGACGCCTTCACCACAGCGCTTCCTTACCTGAGTATGCTTACGGGCCTTCGTAACATGAAGACGCTGCTGCAGATTAAGGAGCCCGATGGACAGGACCTCGAATCGGCTGACGCTGTTACCAAGCTAGAAGTCAAAACGGACACCAACTCACAGAAGGTTACGGGTGAGAGAGGCCCGGGTGAGGCCAACATTCTCCAGGTCGTTCAGCCCAAGAAGAAGTCTCTCTTCCGGCGCGTACGCTTCATGCTGATCATCCCGTTGTTTGGCTTGGGCGTACTGTTCACATCGATCACCGCGTCCGGAGCTTTCGGCGTCGACAAGTGCGGCAACGGGTGCAAACTCCGCATGCGGCCGTGGTTCACCACTCAGTGTGCCTGCTCCGTACTCGAGATCGACTGCCATAACCGCAACATCGAAGGCAGCGCTGATGAGCTACGGACGATCTTCAACGCTCTCGACCACCGCGTGCTGAATTCGCTCATCTTCGCGCATTGCCCCGCAGTCACGATGCCTCACGAGTTCCAACGCTTCGACGCGCTCGTCGGGCTGGAGTTTTACAACGTTTCCTTCGTGGACTGGCCGCGCGAAGCCGCCATGACCAAGGCCGCATTCCCAAGCCTCAATTACCTGTATATCGTCCGCTCGCACGTAGGCGCTTGGCCTGAAGGGATGATCTACGATACAACGCCAACCCTCGCCGATATTGAGATCTCGGCGAGCGTGATCGATCCTGTGCCTGACGACTTGGACAAGAAATGGCCGGACGTGGTGATGCTGTACATCGACTTTTGTGGTCTTACGGAATTCCCCACAGTGCTCACACGGATGGCCATCACGGACCTCTCGCTCGTTGGCAACAACATCTCCGTCATCCCTGAAGATCTACCGAAGGCGTCTTCCTGGATGTACGTTTTCTTGGATCGCAATCCATTAGAGCGACTCCCTGACCGGATCGGTGGCATCCCTCACCTTGAGTACTTTACCATCCAAGACACCCAGATTTCGACACTGCCGCAGTGGCTGTACGACCTCCACGACCACAATCCCAAGCTGCACATCAGCGCCAACCGCACGGGGGTCTGTGCGAGCCTAGATCGAGATATGGAGCCCTTCATCCGCTGCAAGAAACTCAACACCAACACTGTGAATGGAGGCTTCGCGCTGCTGGAGAAGGACGGCGTGCGCCGCATCACGGCGGACGCACCGCAGCCCGCATACCCTACGTTCCACACGGAGTGAGAAGAATGGTTCTCGTGAAGCCACTGCACAACGCCTCTACCTGCGTTCGCCGCTGTGCCATTCATCGCAGAGGTCGTATCGCGTTCTGACTGATTCGCATCAAGCCACAGGAATATTCACGGCGTGTGGCCGTCCAAAGAGAAGGAGCCAATCGGAATAGCTACTCCGCAGTACGACAACGACAACAGTAACACTCACTTTCGAATATACAGTACCCACCAAAGCAAGAGCTACGCTAAGACCTCCACAGCAGCACTCGCGCAGCCTTCTTTTCTATTGCGTGAAGACATCCCAGGGGCCACTTCATCCACGACCCATTTTCGTTAATTATAATAGTCTTCCGTGCGATTGGCACTCGCCGCCCCAACATCCATCGCCCGTGAGCCGTACCAAGTACTACAGTAGACTGCTGCCCTTGTTTCTCCCAGTTCCCCGATAACTCGAGACGAAAAAGCTTTATTCTGGAGACCACCCAAGTCCGGTATTTCTTGGCTTGAATGGGATTCGACACCCACATCGCGTGGCAACACGTCTCGCAGCCCGCTGGTGGTAGCGATGAATCGCATGCGAAGAACATAACTACTTTGAAGGATCTCAACTCTGTGTAGTCGCATGCAGCGGATTGAATAGTCTCAAGACGTAAGGCGTTGAGGTTTAGTATACTGGTCGTGCCCCATGAATAGGCTCGCACCATGCCCCTGCACGAGCCAGCGAATTGACAGGGTGGGATTTGCTTCATTTGCAACTCTGACGGCTCACCCAGAGGCCATCAAGCGATCAGCACGTATGGCGGCGCAGCCCGTACCCCCAGCAGCTTTCCGCGAGTTCTTTGCGTCACAAATCCAGCGCAGCGTCGCTGCTGTGACAACAAGAATCACGCAGCCGCCAATATCCCAGCGTGGGCTTGCTGTGAATCTGGGCAAACGCGGCTTCGCCATCAGCTGGGCGATCATCCTCTTCTTCCACCTATTCAATGCGCTCTACACACTCGGACTCGCCTACATCTACGTCTACCTTCGCAAGCCATCGATGAATTACTACGTGGCTCTGATCCAGATGATGCCGCAGTCCACGTACATCTACATCACCGTTTTGCTCGGCGCGATCAGCTTACTCAACTTCCAGCAAGCCTTCACGATGACCGTGTACTCGATCATCTACCGCCAACTAGTCTTCAAGAAACGACCTGTGAAGGTCGCAAAGGTGCCAGGTTCACGCCAAAACGGCCTCCGAATGGACGTTTGCCTCCCGCGTAGCGTCACCAGTTTCCTCTCTCGGATCCATCGCGCGTTGAGCGTGAAAGGCCACCTATTCGATGTCAAGCTAGTGTTCCAAGAGCTCACGGAGGTGGCTTCGCAGACCTACCAGGCGTATTCCTCCAGTCTCCTCGTGAGCAGTGTGTGGATGAATCAGCTCTTCGGTGTGATCGTGTTTCTCAACTGTATCGCGAACGCGGTTGTGCATATCTACACCGAGGAGGCGATCGGCATGCGGCGGTTCCTCAGCACGGCTATTGACTTGGTCCTGGACTTTGCATGGGGATTTGTCATCCCTGGCAACATCATCTTCCACTATCTCCCGCTGTTTGTGAAGAATCAGTACAACGTGCCGCCTGAGTACCTCTCCTCGGACACGCTCATGGTCAAGTCGATCCTCGAATGCCGTCAGTTCTTCCTCGTTTCGTGGGCAGACGCCTTCACCACGGCACTTCCCTACCTCAGTATGCTCGCGGGGCTCAGCAACATGAAGACGCTGCTGCAGATCGAAGAGCCTGATGAACAGGACTTGGAGTCGGCTAGCGTTGGTACCGATATCGAAGACGAAACTGAAGTCAAACCAACAAAGGCTGCAGGCAAAGAAGAGCCCAGTTCAGCTCCGCTTCCCAAAACCATCCAGCCCCATGAGAAGAAGTCGCTCTTCCAACGTGTACGCTTCATGCTGATCGTCCCGTTGTTTGGACTCGGAGTTCTGTTCACCTCTATAACCGCGTCAGGCGCGTTTGGTTTCGATAAGTGCAGCAGTGGATGTGAGCTGCGCATGCGGCCGTGGTTCACGACCAAATGTGCCTGCTCCGTGCTCCAAATCAACTGCTACGATCTCAATATCGAAGGAAACGCTGATGAACTGCGAAGCATCTTCGACGAGCTGGACGTGCGTGTGTTGAATTCGCTCATCTTCGCGCATTGCCCCGCCGTCACCATGCCCAGTGAGTTCCAGCGCTTCCATGCGCTTGTTGGTCTCGAATTTTACAACGTTTCCTTCGTGGACTGGCCGCGTGAAGCCGCCATGACCAAATCGTCGTTTCCAAGCCTTAACTACCTGTATATCGTCCGCTCACACGTCGGTGCCTGGCCTGAAGGACTCATCTACGACACAACTCCAACTCTCACTGATGTGGAGATCTCGGCGTCCGTGATCGACCCAATACCTCATGACTTGGACGTCAGGTGGCCCTCCGTGACGATGTTCTACTTCGACTTTTGCGGCCTCCATGAATTCCCCACAGTGCTCACACGCATGGCAGTGACTGACTTGTCGCTTGTCGGCAACAACATCTCCGTCATCCCTGAAAATCTACCGAAGGCGTCCTCGTGGCTGAATATCTACCTGGATCGTAACCCACTGGAGCGGCTCCCGGACCGGATTGGCGGCATCCCTCACCTTGAGTACTTCACCATCCAAGACACTGGAATCACAACACTACCACAGTGGTTGTACGACCGCCACGACCGCAACCCCAAGCTACACATCAGCGCTAACCGCACGGGGGTCTGCGCCACGCTCGACCGAGACATGGCGTCCTTCATCCGCTGTGACAAGCTCAACACCAACACCGTCAACGGAGGCTTCGCGCTGATGGAGAAGGACAACGTGCGCCGCATCACGGCAGACG
This sequence comes from Pythium brachiatum, assembly GCA_023337615.1. Classification (NCBI taxonomy): domain Eukaryota; phylum Oomycota; class Peronosporomycetes; order Pythiales; family Pythiaceae; genus Pythium; species Pythium brachiatum. Next base: position 7,255 of record JAADXI010000781.1, on the reverse strand, counting down.
CACCGCTTCCCATGCACCCCACGTTCTTCTTGGATTAGCTGCTGCAGCCAGTGGAGGCTCCACTGTGGAGCAGAAGACGTCCGGTCATCTTCATTCGCACAATCACGCTCATCATCATGGCTACATTCTGAAACGGTTCTTGATTGGGAAGCTCATTTCCATTATTCACCAATCACATCACTTCTTTGAAACTCCTCCAGCCAATCAAACACGCGTATGGCGTCTGCGTAATCTGGACCTGACCATCATTCCAACCGCGGGCTGTGGCTGTGGGCAAAACCGAACTCGTCAGACGTCATCGGGCACTTGCTGATCATCGCTGTCCGACGTACGTAGCTGCTCGCCATGACGCTGCTCCAAGGCCGCCGCGTGCTGCTGCGTGGACTGCGGCATCTCGACCGCAGCCAGCCATGGAAAAACCCGCTCGTGCGCTTCCCCGCCCACGCGAAAACGCCGCCCAACGGTGCGCAGTTCGCGGAGAACGGCACGTTTTCCCGCCAGCGTGTCGTGACGTTCGCGACTTCGGCACTGGACGACGAAGCCAAGAAGAAGCAAGCTGCCGACGATCAGGCCAAGCAACTCGCAGCGGAGAAGAAGGAGAAAGACACGACCAAGGAGATTCTGAGCTTCCTGCTGCGCCACTTGTGGCCAAAGGAAGACACGCCCGAGGCCCGGGATATCAAGAAGAGGGTTCTGCTCTCCGGTGGACTGGTGCTTGCGTCCAAGGCGCTTACAATCCAGGTGCCGTTCATCTTCAAGGGCCTTGTGGACTCGATGAGCATCGCATCGACGGCGCTTGCGCAACAGCCAGAAGTCGCCGTGCCACTAGCGCTTGTGCTCGGCTACGGTGCTGCGCGGTTCAGTGCCAACGCTTCGTCGGAGATGGCGAATGCGATCTTTGCAAGCGTCACGCAGAAGACCATTCGCTCTGTTGCTATCCGCATCTTCGACCATCTCCACGCGCTCGATCTCAAGTTCCATTTGGACCGCCAGACCGGTGCCTTGGCGCGTACGATCGACCGTGGCTCGCGTTCCATCGACGTCGTGCTGCGTTCCATGGCATTCCGCGTGCTTCCTACTGCGCTTGAAATCGGTTTGGTGTCGGCGATCATGGCGCAGAGCTTTGGTATGCCGTACGTGGGAGTTACGCTGGGTACGCTCTCAGCCTACACGGCGTACACCGTCGTGGTGACGCAGTGGCGTGACGGCATCCGTCGTCGGATGAACCAAATGGAAAACGAAGCAGCAGGCAAGGTGATCGACTCGCTGATGAACTACGAGACGGTCAAGTACTTCAACAACGAGAAGCACGAGGCCGGCCGCTACGATGAATCGCTCATGGGCTACCAGCAGGCTGCGCTCAAGACGCAGACCTCGCTGTCGCTGCTCAACGCTGGTCAGAACGCAATCTTCAGCGTCGGTCTCACTGCGATCATGTACATGGCCAGCCAAGGCATCGCTGCGGGTGATCTCACAGTCGGTGACCTCGTGCTCGTGAACGGTCTGCTGTTCCAGCTCTCGATCCCCCTCAACTTCATCGGCACTTTGTACCGTGAAGTGCGCCAGTCGGTGACAGACATGGAAGCCATGTTCTCCCTTGGAACGATCAAGTCGAACATCCAGTACAACGAGAACCCGCTGCGACTGACGGGCAAGGAGCCCAAGTCGATCGAGTTCCGTGACGTGCAGTTCGCGTATCGTCCCGAGTTCCCGATCCTGAAGGGTGCGTCGTTCACGGTGGAGCCTGGAAAGACGATCGCGATTGTCGGTACCAGTGGCTCGGGCAAGTCGACTGTGCTGCGCCTGCTCTACCGCTTCTACGATCCACAGGCTGGCACGATCCTGATTGACGGCAAGGACATTCGTGAGCTTGACCCACACGATCTACGTGGTGCGATCGCGACTGTTCCTCAGGATACTGTGCTCTTCAACGACTCGATCTTCTACAACATCAACTACGGTCGCCTGGATGCGACGGAGGAGGAGGTCATTGAGGCTGCACGCGTGGCTCAGATCCACGACTCGATCCTCAAGTTCCCAGAAGGCTACAAGACCCGCGTTGGCGAGCGCGGCCTCAAGCTCTCTGGTGGCGAGAAGCAGCGCGTCGCGATCGCGCGTGCCATGCTCAAGGACGCGCCGATCCTTCTCTTTGATGAAGCGACCAGTGCGTTGGACTCGGAGACCGAGTCGGAGATCGTGAAGGAGTTCAAGATGATTGGCGCCAACCGCACGGCGATCATCATCGCCCACCGCTTGTCGACCATCCAGGACGCTGACGAGATCCTCGTGTTCGACAAGGGACGCGTCGCGGAGCGTGGCACCCACGTGGAGCTGCTGGGCAACCGCAATAGCAAGTACTCGGAGATGTGGTCGCGCCAGAACCACCAGCTCTCTCGCGAGAAGCCCGTCACCATCGAGCACTCGGGCTGATAGAGTACACGCATTGCATGTTGTGCTTTTTCATCAAACCCGACAGGGAAGCAAACCGCACTTTAACGAATACATAGAGTACTGTATCTGTATGTGGTGTGGTCCACGTCATGCACCAACCAACACCATGCAAACTCGCGTGGAAACGAAGCGGTATCAGCAGGAGCTGAAAGCATCACCAACGGGAGGTTAGCTGCTCCTTGTTGCGCGCCTGTAGAGAAAACCAGTATGATTGGCGACAGTCCGAGAAGCTCATCGAGCAGCAGCTCCTCCTCTGGTAGCGGTGGCAGCTCCAGTGAGGCCGAAGAGCTCGCCCGCGCCAGCGCGCCGCCGTCGCCTGAACCACCCGTCAAGACCTCTCACCGCGGTGATACTGAGGCTTCCAGTGTCGTCACGGCGTCGCCACCACCTCCGCCTGGATCACCACCCCCTCTTCCGTCTTCTCCGCCTCCTCCTCCACCAGATTCGCCTCCACAAACCGCGAAAAGCGTTGGCGGGAAGAAGCTCAAGCCTGTCGCCAAGCCTGCTCGTGGTAGTGCGACCGCGACAAAGCGAGCATCACCAGCGGCTAAGCGTGACGCAGCAGCAGCTGCGAGTGAGAGCAAGAGCCCTGTGAAGACGAAGGCTGTGAAGAAGCCTGTCGCGAAGAAGAAGGCGCCAGTGGATGCGGAGGCCAAGCCACTGAAGCGACGAGGAGGCCGCGCGAAGGAGGAGCCGGTGGAGAAGAAGGCCACCACGAAGAAGAAGAAGTCAAAAGACAATGCCAGTGCGCGTGACGTGGATGAGGAGTTCGTGGAAAACTTTGACGATACGATGGACGCGGACGACTACTCGGGCGAGTCGGACGTGTTTGAAGACGACATCGAGTCGCTGGTGTACCACGAACGCAAGCGTGAGGAGCTCACGGGGTACGGCGAGAGCTCCGTCGAGATCCCAGTCGCAGCGAGAGAGTTTGCGTACCCGAGTTACGTTGCCAAGCTGCCGCAGGTCTTCACGAAGGACCACGTGTTTGGCCAGCACCCGGAGCAGTATATTTATTCCAACAACTTGCTGGTACGTGGTGAGTGGCCGCCTTTCTCGTCGAGTGGAGATGCCGTACTGACGTTACTTATGTATGTACCAGTACAATACCCACTTGCTGGATCTGCTGGACAAGAAGGCCAATGAGATCGAACGCCGAGAGCTGGAGCGCGTGCGAGCGGAACAGGCGGAGGCCAAGCGACGTGCCGAGATCAAGCGCATTGAGTACGTGGAGCTCACTGTGCGTTACTTGTGCTGTTGGTGTGTGACTAACCACGTTGATTTGGATTTTCTAGGGAAGAAGAGCGCGAGAAGACGATGGCCCCGCCACCAAAGCGGCAAAAGACTGTGGATACGAGTGCCGTAAGTCGTGAATCAGTCAAGCCACCGCCAGCTCCACCAGCTCAGGCAACGACGAAGACACTGCCACCGCCACGAAGACCGAGCAAGAAGCCAGCGGCGCCACGGAAACCTGCAGTGAAAGACACAGTCGTGAAGGACGCAGACGTTGAGGAAGCTGCTCCCTCACAGACAGTGTCTGCCAAGGCGCCAGCCGCAAAGAAGGCCGCGCCAGCTCCCAAAGCACGAGCAAAGAAACCTGTGAAGACTGCCGCAACACCAACCACGCAGACTGTGGTAGAGAAGAAGGGCGAGGCCGCGTCTGTCAGTGCCAGTGACGACAGCGCCAGCTCGTCCGACAGTGAAGGAGACGAAGTCAAGACCGCATCGTCCTCGTCTTCTTCCAGCGGCTCGTCGTCCTCTTCGTCGTCCTCCTCTTCGAGCAGTTCGTCTGAGGATGAGCACGAGCTGCCGTAGTTTGAATCGGGTTAGGAATGGGAGGCGGAATTCTCGGTGTCTATTGCGTCGTTTTCTCTTCTTCTTCTTCTACTTTTTTCTCGACCCACGCTACCGCCGACTTGCGTCCGAGCTGGAACAGCTCCTCCAGCACATCAGACTCCGCTGGGAACAGCGACCAGCGGAGAAGCTGCCAGACACTGTACGGGAACTCGGCATCCAGCGACGGACTGATCTCGTAGTCGTCCCGACGCAGCACCTGAGCTTGGAACGCACACACCCGCACGTGGTCCGGCACTTCCGGCACGAGTTTCACGAAGCCACCGTCGACGTGGAACTCCCCGCGGAACTTGGACGTGGCGTTCTTGGACAGGTAGAACGGGATGAAGCAGGACGCGATGAGCGCGTCGCACAGATCTTCCGTTGAGTGGAAGCTGTCGTGGAGCACGGTCTCGCGCTTGGGCCACACCTGCTGCGTGGCGACGGTCAGTCTTCCATTGAGTGACTCGACGTCCAGACCAGCAAAGCGGTCGGAAAACAACAGACGCAGACTCGGCTCCAGGTTGCCCCACGTGCCTGAGGCCCGGCCGAAGGTAGCCATCTTGGTGGCGTCTTCCAGCACGAGATGCAGATCGATATTCGCGGCGAGAGTCGCGGCGATGAGAGCGCCTCCAGACGCGCCAGCGACGCGAGATGCAGGCGTTAGGTAGCCCATCTCCTGCAGCACATCGGAGACGCCGATGTGGTACGGAAGCAGGAAGCCGCAGCCGCTGTAGCTGAAGTTGCGTGGCGCGATGGCCACACCGGAGGCTTCCTGGCGCTTCTTCAACTCGGAAATTCGCGTGTCCACAGCCGATTGGAGCTGGTTTGCAGCGGTAGCGAAGCTGCAGACGCGGGGAAAGCGCTGCGGCTGCAATAGCACGCCTCCAGTGCGGCGCAGGAGCGTGTAGAGCGTCATATTCGATGGCGGCGAGTGTCGACACGTGAGGAGCTCTTCTTGTCCGCGGAACGGTAACAACCTGTCATAATGGATTTACTTGACTTTATAGATCGTAATTTTCTACCAAGAGTCAACTTCAACCTGCAGCATTTGATATTCATGAAGAGCCGCGGGCATTGAGCTCCTGGTGGAAGAGGTGCGACCATGATCGTCTACGTCAAGTATGGCTTCGGTACGCTCTCACTACCAGCACTATGTGAGTATGAACTACTCATACGGTAGCTAAGTATGTGTGTGGCTGTATGTATGGCAGAGACGACGCCGCTGAAAATGTACAACACGAACGTGTCCAGCGCGATCTTGTTGAGCTTCCTCAAGGCGACGTGCATCAAAGACATCGACGACTACTGCAAGCAGCGCAACATCCAGCTCAGTATCGAGTTGGACGCGATCCGCCGCTCCATGCAGCACCGTAAGAGCATCGTGGAAGCGCCGCCAGCGTCACCCACAGCCAGTCCATCGTCGTCTCGTCCTCCGTCGGGCAAGGGCAGTGAGTCTACTGCCTCACTCGATGGAGATTCGCCACCACAACGGCCGCCTTCTGCCTCAGGGACGTCACGCTTGGCGTCTGCGAGGACGAGTATTGTACCAGATCAGTCGGACGAGGCCAATGCAGTGCGCGTGAAGCAGGAGACGCTAGAGAAGCAACTCGAGACCATCAATGCCGCCGCGAAGCTCGTCAAAGGCAAGGACGTTAGAGGGGCAAACACCGATTAGTTTTGTAACTGAGTGTGTCTGTGATTGTAGAGCTCATCGCTGGTGTTGTGTGGGTTGATCTTGTGGATCAAAGCGGCGCTCGCATGAATCTGGACAGCGCCGGCAACACGCGCGTGAACATGCTGCTCACTACACGACAGCAGTACACCGCCGTCGCTGTCAGTAAGTGGTTTACTCGATTGAATTTGTTAGCCGTTCTGTCTCGCTAACCAAGATGCTGAAGGTGGTAATGATGACGGCGTTATCCGTACGACACCACTGGTCTTCAAGCTGGGAACTCCACCTTAGAAACATAGAAACTCACGAACGCCATGGCATTTGCATACGAAAAGAGGTTGATATTTTCTCATCGATACGACAATTTGACAAGATGTGGGAATGGGAACCAGCTACAGCACCAGCGACGCCACACTCCTGGCAACGAGGACAAGAGCGTGGAGATCAGAGCGCGGCGAGGCGATCCGACGCCGCTGTGTCCGCGATTCAGACATCGACTGGCTTGCCCTTGGAGGCGAAGTTGTCGTAGTACTCGACGACCTTGTCCCAGTTGGCGACGTTCCAGAAGGCCGAGATGTACTCTGGGCGGCGGTTCTGGTAGTGCAGGTAGTAGGCGTGCTCCCACACATCGAGACCGAGGATCGGGATCATCGGGTCCTCCACACCAGGCATCAACGGGTTGTCTGTAGGATCATTCACCAGTTCCATCAATACCAAGCATCACTGATCAAAGATCGAATATGGACCGCAACGTACCCTGGTTTGGCGTCGACGTGATGCCGAGCGAGCCGTCGGCTTTCACACCAAGCCACGCCCAGCCCGAGCCGAAGCGGGTCGAGGCGGCGGCGTTGAACTTCTCCTTGAGCTGGTCGAGCGAGCCGAAGTCCTGGTCGATGCGCGCCTTCAGGGCACCGTGCGGGGCCGTGTTGGTCGAGCCTGGCGAGGTCATCCACGTCCAGAAGAGCCTATCGTCCATCAGACACACAGACAATATCAGTGCCAGCGCACTCATCAAGTTGCGAACAGATCAGGACGTACGAGTGGTTGTAGTGGCCACCGCCGTTGTTACGGACTGGCGCCTCCGTCGCGGTCTTGACGACCTCGAGGATCGACTTGCCACGCAGAGCAGCGCCCTTGTCCTATAGTTCATCAATCCAATCGCCAGACACAAGTTCATCAGCCACTGATTGATGGAAAGATCTGCCGCGAATCTCCAGATCAAACGTACCGACGAGATGAAGTTGTTGATGTTGTTCACGTACCCCTGGTGGTGCTTGGTGTGGTGGATGTTCATGG
>JAADXI010000780.1:0-15066 GCA_023337615.1 Pythium brachiatum | reverse complement strand
GTATGATAGAGATCGCAGAAACGGAAATCCAGAGTCATGGGCTATAGATTTGAAGAGTGGGTGGATGTTAGTGCTGCTGGATGAGCAGCTCCGGTTCTCGCAGGTCGTCCGGGTGGAGGTCGCGGATCATGATGGAGATGCGGCGAGTGCGGTCTACAGGCTCAGCGCCGCGGAAGAGCTGCTGGCCGGGCAGGATCTCATGCGTGTAGTGGTAGCGGATGCGGCCGCTGCGTTCAGAGCCACATACACACAGAGTGGGTGAGTCCATGTGCTATAGGGAATCGATCAGACTGATGTGGCGTCCACGTACGTCATCATGTAGAACGAGCGCCGCAGCAGGTGCGCTTCCACCATTGACTCGCCCTCTTCCTCCTTGAAACGCATGATGCTGGGCGAGAGCAGGCTCAAACCAGCCACCACACGACCAGAAAACTGCAACACAGTCCACCAAAACCAGACTGAGCCTACGCGTCCACGCACTTCATTGCATCACTGCGTACCGTACCTTGATGGCGTCCACGTGGGGCTTGATGTATCCGTCCGCTGCCAGGTCGATTACGTGCAGTCCCTGTGTGTACGTGAGTTCCTGCGGCAGGATGGGCGCCTCGCGGATCTTATCCAGCACGCGCGCCGTCTCCGCGCTCCACCGCGACCGCTCCATCTCCTTGAAGTTGATGATCACTTGGTCCCAGTGGTTCTGCTCGTAGCGGCGGCGGCGCAGCAGCTTCGCGCACTCGTCCGCCACCACAGTCTCCTCGTCCTCCGTGATGAGCTCGGGCATCACCAGCAGATCGCCGCCCGCCACGAGCGGGTCCGTGCAGTGAGAGGCGTCCACGAGAGGAGACACGCGCCAGCCGTAAACGGACGCCAGCGAGCTGAGCAGGCGCTGGGATGAAGAGCCACGTAAGGGGGTTGTAGCGGGGCGCATTCTTAGCAGACGCACGCAGCGCATGATGAACGCAGGAGATCCGCTAGTAGCTGGTGGCGGTTTGAGCTTCTTTGGCCATCATGGAGGTGGCAGCGTCTCTCTGTCGCACATTTGAAGGTCTGTGATTGGCTGAAATACGAATACTCAGAAGTGTATCAGGCCAAATATCTGATCACCACCTGAGTCGAGCATGATTGGGCAGTGATCGACTCAGTTGAAAATGGAGAAGGTGATCGCGGAGTTCGACACGCACGAGACGGCCGACTGCGTGGAGGCGTGCCCCATTGCAGGGTATGAGGAGTCGGTGGTGGTAGCCACGTACCAGCTCCACAAGGCACAGCATCACGAGGTCGCGGAAGACGCAGAGGAGGAGGAGGAGGAGGAGGAGACATCAGCGCCAGAGGAGGACCGGCGGTGCGGCACGCTGCAGCACTTCCGCTTCCAGCTCAGCGACGAGAATGGCGACGACGTGCGCGTGACCAAGTCAGAGGAGCTGGAGATGAGCAGCGGCGTGTTCGACATCAAGTGGGCGGGCCATGCCGTCCACGACAAAGTGCTGCTGGGCGCCGCCACGGCCGCCGGCACGCTGGAGCTGTTCGATCTGCAGCGCCACAAGAGCGACACTGGCGACGACGACCTGCGATTGCGCGCGACGGAGCTGGCGAGCGACGCCGATGCTAGTTCAATGTGTCTCTCGCTCGACTGGAGCAACCGCGTGCGGTACGAAGCCGACCCGACGATCTGCGTGAGCCATTCCGACGGGTACGTCATTGCGCATACACATGTAGCCACCTGCAGGGGACCATGAACGGTCGCGTTTGCTCAACCGTTCGTCTACATGCAGCTCTCTCTCGGTGTGGAGCGTGTCTTCGCAGGGGCTGTCCATGCTGTCCAAGGTAAGTCATTGATGTCTCTCTGTGGACGAGCAGAGTGCCCCTTGCTTCCGTTCTAAGCACCCACCAACTAACTCAACACTCCACTGCATGTTGTAGTGGAATGCGCACGCGCTGTTCGGTGCGCCGATTGAAGCGTGGATCGTAGCGTTCAACTGCCACAATCCCAACGTGATGTTCTCCGGTGCGGACGACGCCGTGCTCAAGGGTTGGGACCTGCGCACGCACTCGAGCGGGCTCAAGCCCAAGCCGCTCTTCCAGCGCGAACAGCACGCCATGGGCGTGTGCTCCATCCAGTTCCACCCGCACGACGAGAACCTCGTGGCCGTGGGCAGCTACGACGAGTGCGTGAGCCTCTGGGATCCGCGCAACATGGCGGCGCCGCTGTCCACGTTCGGCACGGGCGGCGGCGTGTGGCGGCTCAAGTGGCATCCCCAGCCAGACCGACAGGTACGATCCAGCGCACGCATTCACGCGAGCGATGACTCAGCGGTGTGCTTCGCATTCACGTTCTGGTGCTAACGAGGATGCGCCTGTGTGTGTGTGTGTGTCTGTGACTGTGAATGCGAATAGGATCTTCTTCTGGCGGCGTGCATGCACAACGGCTTCCAGATCCTGCGGAGCAGTGCGGACGCCGCGCTTTCGCGGGTCGCGTCCTACGACCGCCACGCGTCGCTGGCCTATGGCGTGGACTGGTGGCGCGACCCGCAGTCGCTCGCCAGCGCTGCGCCCGTCGTGGGGAGCTGCTCATTCTACGACCACATCTTCCACGCGTGGCGATGCCTTCCAGGTGAGCAGGTCTGTGACGATATAGCGTAAATCAGTACCCACGTGTTAGCCCCAAAGAGGCGGAATAGTATTTCATGTCCCTGGCTTTGTCTCGATCGTCACGTCTCTGACACACATCCTGAGAAACCCTCCTTTCCCCATCCCCCTCTGCGCTGATTGATTGTTGGAACCCTCATCAGCCAATCAGCGACCACTTGAGGTGGATGACGCGCCCTCACTCATCGGCCATTTGCAAGCCATTCCCAGCTGGCCTGTCGCGTGCACCAAGCAGCTCGCAAGAGCTCTTCAAGATCCGCAAGTGATGCCGGTGATGAAAATACCGATCATGCGGATTTCCAATCCACGCCGCTGAGGCGCGCGCAGCACTGAGAATGGAAGCGCGGACTGGAGAACGGAATGTCCTCTGCAGGTGCTGAACAATACGTGCTGTTTAGTCCACACCCATAATCGATCCGCTCATATGGGCAGGCCCCGAGGCCGCTGCGGTCGCACCCAGGCGGAGGTCGAGCTCCAGTTCGTACGCAGATGCCGACCGACTACAGTAGCGAGCCTATCCGCGTCGAGGATAGATGGATGGATGCGTGAGAGTACTGCAACGGAGAGGGCTCTCAATCCAGGTAAACATCTCCGTGGCCGCGGCCTCTGCCGTCGACTTGAGGTTTGTGAGCTTCAACTGCTACAGCTCACGCTGGAACTGGACCTCGTGGCGTTTGTCCGACATCCAGTGTGTACCCTAGTGTTGTGCAGCGCAGCGACTAACTCACTGCGTCAGCTCGCCGCTGGAATAGATCTGTATGCGACGCGCCAAGCACGTGGCTGCTCATAGTGGAAAGCCCGCGGCCGCCGCGCTGGATCTCTCGAAGAAAGCAGGACAAGCGCGACGCCACCGGAAACAGCAGAGGCCAGAGGTCGAGAAACTAGATCACCGCCGGATTTCACGAGAAGTCACAGGGCTCGTGACTGGAGCCGAGGATGCGTCCAAAGTTTCGGCACAATATTGCGGCAGTCAAAACGATGCTCCTGTCTCTGCTGGGAAGCGCCGCCACTCACGTCGGAAGCCAAGGAGGAGTGACGTCAGTGGCGTGGTGGTTCAGTTTGAGGGCTCCTCTCGAGTGCTGAGCCTTTGTGTGTCGCCCGCAGTCAGCACTCCTCACATCGCACTGGACGGAATCCAGCCCTCCCGTCCAGTAAACCAGTTGCCTAAACTCCACGTGAATCGTGCTGTTCTAAATCCCAGCATGGGATCCACTCCGCTGACTGCGAGAATAATACGTAGCCTACTAAACGCCGAGACTGCATGAATCGGCTGACTGCCCCAGTCGCCAAGCTCTTCTCATGTCTGGCGTAAGCAGCGCCGGCCGGTCTATCCGAGTCGCCTTGCTGAAACTCTGCACAGCAGCAGCCAGCCACTCCTTTTTCTGCGTCCACAACAACCAGGGCAACTGAAAACTTGCTCTTTGACCCACGCGTGCCAGGGCTATGCAATCTGCCCTCACACGGACAGTGGCTGCGATAGTCAGGCGGTGATCTTCTGGCCACCAGACGGGACAGCACCGCTCCTCCACGACCATCACTCCGCATCATGCAGAAAAAGGGACTAAGAAGCGTTAGCAACGAAATAGCGACGTTAGAAACGAAGTAGTTGCCAAATTAGGGTGCAGGAAGATGTGGTCCTCACATACATTTGTTGAGATGTCTGCATGGGTCTCTATTTGGTGATGGGACGGCAGTAAGTTGTCCATTTAGAGGGCTCATCCCCCCCGGTGGTACAATTCTTCCGTTCTATCCGCCGGCGAAAATGTTCTCCTGGCTGGGAGCCTCAGCTTGTGTGCTGCTCCTGTTTTTTCAGACGCCGCCTCCCATGGAACCCATAACTCAAAGTGGCCTCTCGCCCCCAAGCGACCCGACGCGACGCGATCTTTTCGCCGTACCGGACGATAACTCCCACCGCCAGTAGTCCCAATGGTCGACATTCAGCGTCGTGCGGTGCTTCGCTCACTGGCCAAGGCGGCGACAGCGTCCACATCCTCTGGCGCGCGCTCGCCACACATGTACCACCACCAGGTCAAGCCAGCGACTAACCTGATGGGGTCTAACCCAGTGAACCCCGCGTCGGCGCTGGAGGCTTTAGGTGTGGAGGCGTTAGACGCGAGTGACGCGGCGTTCTTCTCCGCCCTGCACAGTCCTCCGCCATCCTCCGCTGCCTCCTCTTCCTCCTCTGCGGCGTCCTCCGTCCACTCACCCTACGCCTTCCACGCTGACCAGGCCGACCACGACGCGCTCTTCGCCGCCTACGCCGCTGAGCAGCAGCCGCAGGACCTCGACGCCCACGCATGGGACCTCTACTATCCAGCGCCTGTGGCCTCCGCTCCGCCGTCCGCTCCACTGTCCGCTCCGCCTGCTCCGCTGAGCGTGATCGCCTTGGTCCCCTCCTCCAGTCCAGTTCCCTCCGCCGTCCCCTCCACCATGGGACGCGGCGTCTCCTCCCCTCGCATGTCGCCCTCTGCGTCCTCCGCTCCTCGTCCGCGCCAGGGCGTGAAGCGGCCACTGCCTTCCTCCACTCCGTCCCCCGTGGGCTCCGCCGTCAGCTCCATGCTGGCCATGCGCACCCCAGCCTCGGACGCCAAGCCCACGCCCTCCTCCTCCTCCTCTGCTGCGGCGCCCACGCGAGCACGCGCCTCCCCCGGCCGCCGCACCAAGAAGGAGGACGCCGCTGCGCTGGCTGCTGCGGCAGAGGACGCCGGCGCGTCCTCGGGCAGCGACGACGGGTCCGCTCCGCCCACCAAGAAGACCAAGGTGTCGCGCGAGCGCCAGCTCAAGATCAACGCGGCGTCGCGCCGCTGCCGCAAAAAGCAGAAGCTGGAGCTGCAGTTTCTGCGTACGCACGTTGTGGATCTGCAGAGCGCGCTGAAGGACCAAGTGGGCGTGCTCCGCTCCGCTGGCGGACAGCATACGCGCGTCGCACGCCTCGCCACGTTTTTGGAGGAGAGCATCCGCCAGGTGGAGGATATGAGCTCCGGCGGACGCCCCGGCGGCACGCCCAAGGCGTCGCTGTACAGCGAGAGCGAGCTGCAGCAGCTCAAGGCCACAGCCGTCCAGGCGCTGGCGGAGGCCCAGCTCCAGAGTCAGCAGTCTTCAGCAGCGGAGACTAAACAGTCAGCAGCGGAGACTCAACCCCCAGTGGAGACTCCGCCGAAGAGCTGCAGCGTGGTGCGCGCGCTGGACCCGCTGACGGGCTACGCGTCGCTGAGCGCGGACCGCCGCGCGACGCTGCTGAACATTGCGGCGTTCATGCGCAACAACATCTCGCTCGAGAGCCAGAGCTTCAGTCCCGAAGTGATCTCGTGTCTGCCCATTGAGATGGACGGCTGGCAACTGCGCTTGGCGATCACCGAGAAGAACTACACGATCCACAACTGCAAGTGGTTTCCGTGCGACGTTCAGCAGCTCTACGACTTTTGCTGGGACACGAACGTGGCGTCTAAAGTGCGCATCCAGCAGGGCAAGAACGACTACTGTGTGGTCACGCCGCTGGACACGGACGTGGCCCACGTGTACTCGAAGACCATCGGCAAGTGGTCGCTGTCGGTCCACGGCGTGGCCAACGTGAGCTACAACAGTCTGGTGTGCCGCACACTGAACAGCGACACGCGCCGAGGCATGATCTGCCAGCAGAGCGTGCTGGAGGACCGCGACTTCCAGGACGAGTCGACCATCCCGTGGCTGTTTAAGCGCTGGGTCGTGTTCACGCCGCGCGTGGTGGACGGCGTGGAAGGCTGCTACGTGGAGGCCTACCGCACGGCCAGCTACGCCACGGGACGGCTCATCTACAAGGAGGACAACACGTACGACAGCTTTTGCGAGCACCTCATCCGCCGCTACGCCGAGTCGAACGCGCTGCTGGAACGCATGATGGCGCGCGATCCGCGCTTCCAGCACGTCGCCTCGCCGCACGACGCCATGGCGCTGGACCAGCACGAAGAGACCACGTCCGACCGCATGGTCAAGGACCTGCTCCTGTTCTAAGCATCGAGTCCACAGCCAGGTGAGGAGCCTCGACCCATTTGATGTGATAGCGTAGCGTAGCGTGAGACTACAGGACCCACCCACCCACCCACCCATGCCTCCTAACCAAAGAACCACCCACCCACAATCAGTGGAATACTAGTGCCACTTCAACATGATGAAATATCCACATCACACGCGCACGGTCTCGGCTACATTTGTCCATTAACGTCTCATCACAGGTCTCATCAGCCCAGAGAGACGACGCTCATGCGCCAGCTCCTGCATGGCGAGGTATCCACTGTACTACTACGTACTAGTAGTATCCAACCTGCACTTGGTTGGTTGATGTGTCATGGTTTGTTCATGTTTGCTTTGGGTTTGTGGGGGTGTTTTCTGCTTTTTCTATCGGTTTGTGGAGACGAACTCGATGCTTTCTATGGTCTCCGCTCGCTCTCGGCTCTCGGCTCTTTGACTCGCAACGATCAGACGTACATGTGCTTGTTCTTCTCGCGCGGCGGTCGGTTCCACGTCACGTCGAACGGTCTCGGCAGCGCTTTCAGCGCATGCTGCGCCTCCGTCAGCAGCAGCTCGGCCTCCTCCTCGGCCGCAAAGTACGCGTCTTCGTTCTCGTCGTCTTCGTCCTCCTCCGTGTCCACGTCGTCCTCCTCGTCGTCCTCCAGCTCCAGCTCGTCGTCGTCCACGTCCGCACCGCTCAGCGAGTACGCGCCGTGGTGGCTGACCTGGGCCTTCTGCTTCTTGGCGCGCACCTCTTCCTTCTTGGCCTCGCGCTTGGCCTTGCGCTCGGCCGCCTTGGCGTCCTTCTCCTTTCGCTTGCGACGGCGCAGACGCGCAATTTCCAGCAGCAGATCCTCGCCCTCCAGCTCGCGACGGTTCTTCATGAGCTGGACGTGGTTGTCCAGCAGCTCCACGACCTGCGCGGCCTCTGTGAACGATGGGAACGTCAGCTCGATACGGCCGCTCGTGATCAGCACACCGCGCGGCAGATTGGTCGACAAGTCCACGTTCAGTCCGTTCGCAGCCAGAATGCCGTTCATCTCCGTGACCAGCGCGTCGATCGATGTGCCGAATGGAATGTTCTGGATCGAGATCGCAGCGCGGTCGCCGCTGGGCGCCGCAAACACAGCGCGGTACTCCTTCCAGCCGGCCATCATCACGCCAAAGATCTGCAGCGCGTTCTGCAGCGCACGCTCGCGCGCGCCCTCGGTCTCAAACTCGACCAGTGCGCTGTACTGGGTCTTCTTATCCGACGCGATCACGTTCGTCTTGCGGCGCGGCGTCTTGACGAGTTTACTCAGCGTGTTTTTCCCAAGTGGACCCAGCTTTCGCGCCAGGACGTCCGCAATGTCATCGTCCAGCTCCAAGTCCTCATCCTCGTCCTCGTACACTGCGCTGTTGTCCTCTTCCAGCTCCTGGTCGTCGTCGTCATCTTCATCGCCGTTGTTCACTGATCGGCGCTCGGCGTCCTCATCGTCGTTTTCGTCCACCATCTCATCCGGTGGGCCGTTGACGGGGTGGCGGAAGAACACAAAGCGCTTCACAGGGCCGAGCGTGCCCTCCAGCGATGCGCGCAGGTGTCGCTCGGTCGTGCCAAAGGGCAAATTGCGGTAGAACACGCTGCGGTCTGGTCGCCAGGCCTGCTCCAGTCGCTCGCGGCCAGTCTCGTTCACGGCCTGGAGCGCCGCAGCCTCGCGCAGCAGCTTCTTCGAATGGCGCAGCTTGACACGGCAGATCGTGAGCGTCTCGACCGACAAGTGCGGGAAGATCTCCTCAAACAATGGCATGATCGCCTCGGCCTTGCGTGGGCCGAGCGTCTTGCGCACGTCGTCCAGGAAAGTCTGGCCGAAAGTGGCGCGGCTGGGACGCCACGCGAGCTTGTGCTTGAGGAAGCGGCTGAAGAACACGTGGTACTCGCGGTCGTTGAGCACTGACACGATGTTCCACGCCGCTGTGATCACCTTCTCACGCACCTCGGGCGCCAGCTTGGGCGAGATCGAGTTCATTGGGTCGATCGCGTCCAGGTCGTGGATGAGGATGTGGCCCAGACGCATGCGCGTCTCCAGCAGCGCACGCAGAATGGCTTCGTGGCGCAGACGGTGGTGCTGCAGCGCGGCGCCGGCGACGTCCGACTCAAAGTCGTCGTACGTAGCCTGGTTGCCCGACAGAAACGGCACAAGCTGCTTGAGCACGGCCTCGTGCGAGCGCTCGGGCAGCGCGGCCTGGATGTTGCAGACCATCTCCTGGAAGATCTTGCGGTGGAGCTTGGTGGTCTTGAGCGACGCGAGCATAGCGATGAGCATCTTGGTGATGGTCTCGTCCGACAGCTCTGTCTTCATGAGCTCGATCAGCGTCTGCGTCTGCGCGACGAGCATGCGGAAGTCGATGCGGTCGTTCTCTAAATTGAACTCCTCCCACTCGGCGTCCACCGAGTCCGCATCCTGGTCGTCGCTCGGCTCGCTCTTGATGCCCATCATCTCGGCAAAGTGCGACAGCCCTTCGCTGTCGAGAACGCGGCGGTAGTCGTGCTTGACCTGCAGCAGACTCGACTTGGGGTGGCGATGCTGCTGGCCGTGCGGCGGACGCACGAGCTTCTGAGAGTTCAGACACGCCATGCGGCAGTAGCAAAACACTACGCCGATGAACTTGGGGTCGGCCACGAGCTCCGGGTGCAGGCCCATGATCTCGGGCACGAGCACTTCGCGCTCGCCGAGCTCCTCGCTCTGCGGCGCGCCGCTGGACGCCAGTACGTCCATGGTGTTGCGCGACTCAACGCGGAGCTGGTCGATCACGTGGTCTTTGCCCAGCAGAAACGCCAGCACGAGCTCGTGTTCGCGCGCGTGCTCAGGCGCGAACCGCGCTTCGAGCGACTTGAGGAACTGCTTACGCGTCTGGTGCGTCACGCGCGGCGTGGTGGCGAACTGCGAGATGCGGTGGATGACGCGGCCGATGTCCAGCTCCGTCATGGAGTGGCGCAGGATCGCCAAAATACGCTCGGCTTTGGCGGTCGCGGCCTCGCGCGTCTCCTCGCGGATGTTGTCCTCGTCCTGGTCCTCCTGCTCCTCAAACGCCGGGAAGCCCAGGCGGCTGGCCGTGAACTCAATGTCGAACGTGTCGGCGTCCAGCGACTGCAGCGGGTGGCCCGACGCGCCCGATGTCAGCGTGCCGGCAAAGGGCTCTGCGCGCTGCTGCTGCTCATTGTGGAGCTGCTCGTTGCGCTGGAGCTTCGTGGGATCCGCAGCATCGCTGAAGGCGCGCAGCAGCAACGGGGCGCGTTGCGACGCGGACGCGGAGGGCCGCGGGCGACGCGCGCAGGCGGAGACGACGCGCAGCGGACGCATGGGGCTGCAGGGGAGGAGGCAATGGCGTTGATGCAGTAGATGGACTGGGAGCCGTTGATGTCGAAGCTGCTGGATGCAAAAGCATTGGTGGGAAGGCAGGACCCGCAGAAGAAGATGATCGGGATACACGGGTTTCTAACGGATCCGACGCGAACGTTTCTAACAACGTGGGCCACATGAGATTCTAAGATTTCTAAAAAGGGTTTCTACATGGAAGGAAACGGCCCAGTGGGAACATGGCTACACAATTGAGCAAAAGAGCTCTTCATGAACAAACAGACCGAGCGATCCCACGCGAGCTATTATCATACTGCACTCCCTACACACAGATACAGACAGACAGACACAAGCGTGAGTATGGCGTCTGCACAGGACAGCAGCAGCGGCGGCGGCGCACAGGCGAGCAACCAGCTGAACCGCGAGCTGCTGCGGTGGATCCAGAGCCTGGACCTGGCGTACTCGCTCAAGAACGTCAAGCGCGACTTTGCCAACGGCTTCCTCGTGGCCGAGATCATGTCCCGGTACTACGACAAGGACATCAGCATGCACTCGTACGACAACGGCATCGGCGTCAAGGTCAAGAAGGACAACTGGGACCAGCTCCACCGCGTGTTCAGCCGCATAGCGGACCTCGAGCCGCTCACGGCCAAGAGCGACATCGACGCAGTGATCCACTGCCAGAACGGCGCGGCTGTGGGCTTCGTTACCAAGCTGTACCAGTGTCTGACCAAGCGCACGATCCAGCCCAGCGTCGCGCCCAGTGCAGCGGCGGCTGCAGCGCCAGCCGTGGCCAAGGGCGCCGTGCCGCTAGAGGACATCCCGCCGTACGCCAAGCCCACGGGCACCGCGGTGATCCGCGAGAAGATGCGCGGTGCGGACATCGCGGAGATGAGCGACGAGACGGAGATCAACCGCAAGGTGCGCACGCTCCACTCGCAGCACGAAGAGCAGCTACAGTTGGAGCGCCTGATGGCCATGGACACACCCGAGCGGTACCCGTCGTTGAGGAGTGCGAGCAAGGCCACGGTGCTGCGCGGCGCGACCAAGCCCGTGCGCAACGACGAGAGCCCCGTGCTCATGACGCAGAACGTGGTCAAGGAGGTGCAGATCAAGTCGATGAACGAGAAGGGGCTGGAGAAGCTGCGCATGAACCGAGAGGCCAAGGAGAGCGAGGCGTACGCGCAGAGCCGCGGAGGCGGAGGAGGAGGAGCGGGCAACGGCAGCAGCTCCACGGCGTCGCTCGGCGTGTCGTTCGACCACTCGACTCGCGGTGGCGGTGGAGCCAACGGAGGTGGTGGAGCTGGTGCAGGGGAGCTCATCCAGAAGCGGCGGCCGCTGGATCTGCTGAACGAGGCGGTGAGTCGCAAGCTGTCGCCAACCGTCGTCGCGAAGATCGAGCAGCGAGGCCGAGATAAGTTCGACGCGTTTCTGGACGCGCTGTTGCAGGAAGGACGCGTCCTGGGCGAGCAGGAGGGTGCTGACTTGCTCACCGACGTGCTGGACGATCCGCTCGTGCTGGCCCACGCGTTTCTCGAGTTTCCGCGCGAGTTCTGGCGGTTCACCGCAGTGATCCTGCCGTTCCTCACGCAGCACGACGAGGAGCACGCGCTGTTCGTCGCTGTGCGCCACGCGCTGCTGCGCCTGGGCAAACACTGCGTCAAGCGTGATGCCCACGCGGCCATGGCGCTGCTCACAGACTTTGTGCTGCCCAAACTCACGCCCGTGCTCGCCTCCCACACCACGAAGCGTGCGCCGCTGCTGCAGATCGTGTACGCGTTCTCCCCTGAGACTGTGCTGGCCCACCTCCAGGTGATCAAGAGACTGCGCGAGGCACTACCCGACGATATCCCGCTGTTCATTCACGCGCTGTCGATTCTGCTGTACATGGAGGGCGAGCTGGACGACACGCTCGTGGATCTGTACCACTACTACGCGTGCATGGGCCTCGAGACATCGTGCGAGAAGCTGCGCGCCGCCAGCCTCTCCATGCTTGTGCCGCTGCTCCGATACGACCTAAGTCTGGTCGTGGATCTACTGCCACGACTCACGCAGTTCTCCTCACGCCACGCGTGGTGGGAGGTCAAGACCCAACTGCTGATCGTGGCCTCGGCGTGCCTCCACGCCATCGCCTCCTCTTCCTCCTCCTCCTCCTCCTCTGCTTCCAGCCGCGACTTCACCGACCAGATCGAACTAGCACTCACAGTGATCGAGCGCGAGTTCCATCCGTCCGCCAGCCTCAACGTGCGGCGCGTCGGGCTCTCGTACCTGGCCAAGAACCTCAGCCAGTACCAGGAGCTCGTGCCGCTCTACGTGGACGTGCTGCTCAGCGTGCCGCTGGCCATGCGTTCACTCATGCTGTACCACCACAGCCACAGCCAGCAACACCACCCAGAGGAGGAGGAGGAGGACTCCGCTCCGCCTCGACAGGCCACGACCCTCCCCATCCGTGGCACCTCTGGTGCGCACTACGAGCTGCCGCCGCTGGCGCCGCAATGGGACTCAGTGGCGATCGCCAAGCAGATCTTCTACGAGCGCAAGGCGCGTAGCCACGCCGACGTGGACGCGCTGCAGGTGCTCCACGCCTGCTTCGTGCAGCTGCTGCAGCGCGAGGCGACGCACGGAGACGCCGCTGCGCTGTTCGAGCAGACGCGCAGCTACGTGGCGCTGGCGCTGGGCGACGCGGCGGCGTGCGGCGTGGCCTCGCAGTTGCTAGTCGCTGTAGTGGCCAGTGGCGCGTGTGCTGCAGAGGACGCGCTCGCAAACGACGCGCTGCGGACGGCGCTGCGGGCGCTCGTGTCGCGCAACGTGGAGGACATCCGCCAGCAGAGCGCCGTCAAGATGCTGCACGACGTGTACGCGCTGGGCGGACGGGAGGCCGCAGCCGTGCGGCGCTGCGTGCAGGCGCTGGCCGCGGAGAGCGACGCCGGCGTGTTCGCGCAGTCGCTGTTCGCCATCGCGCTGGACGCCTGAGAGACTCAGGAATCCTGATCCTGAGTCAGGATCAGCGGAGACTCTCTGCCGGAGAGGGATGCAGAAGAGGGGGGGGGGCGAGCAGAGAGGATGCATCAATCACATGGCGTTGAAGATTGCGCTTTGGATAGTACAGTAGTACTCAGTACAGTATGGATTGATAGCTGCCGCGAAGGAGGTTCTTTTCGTTTCCCGGTGTCAACGAAGACTTCAACCTGAGAACTGAGCTCTTCAACAGCCACGCCAGAGACAGAGACAGATAGACGCTTCAGTCAGACCCGTGATGGCTAATTCAGGACGCAGAGATCCGCAAGAGGATGAGGTCCTTAGTGGGGGATCTCACTGGAAGCCCCAGGACGCGGAGGTCTGTGGCTGCAATGCAGCCTGCATGGAGCCCCCAGGCCCTGGTGGATGATGGCAGGCTGCCATTGGCAGCTGATGCGCAATCTCGCGCCTCTAGAGATTGAGGATCCTTTTGGAAACGCTCCACGACAGGCGAGGGGCTCCCACTCTGAGAGGTTTGGCGAACGTTGGCTTGAACGCACTTCAAGCCAACGTTCGCCTGCTTACTGAGCAGGCTGCGACTCCGCGGAGCCAAAAGAAATTGGAGGAGCGTGCCACGCTAAGGAGCTCTCCCCTCCTCATTCTTTGTACCGGTACTGTAGTAGGAATCCTCCCTGTCGGTCATAGGATCCTGTGGGACCCAGAGGATGAATCTGCCGCACTGGGTGTGTGGGATGTGGGTTATTCGAGCCGCAACCCAGAGACCGAGGAAGGCTTGCTGCAAGCGTGTGTGTGTGAATCCACTGGGACTCCCACGCCACGCTACGCTGCAGCTGAGACCCGCAGTCGTCAGACGCCCGACGAAGACACGTGCACGCTGCCCGATCAGAGTACCGTACAGCAGCAGCAGCAGCAGTAGTATGCAGCTAGTATTTAATAGTACAGAGCAGTATAATAGGGAACCAACGCCAGTGTGGTAGGCAGTGGGGGCTTAAATAATTAGAGACGGCGAACCGACAAGGAGGAGGAACGAACACAAAGAGGGCGAGACACGGGCGTGTGGACCCAGCAGATCCACGGCGAATCAAAACTTGGAGGGAGGGGAGGGGAGGGGAGTGGGGACAGTCCTCACAGCACCGTAGACGGGTACGCGTAGTGGCTGGGCTGGTAGGTGGGCACTGGGTACTGCGGCGCGCGCAGAATGGCTGGCAGCGCCACAGCGACGTGGCCGTAGCCCGCGTAGTGCTGCTGCTCCTCCATCTTGGAGTGCATCTCCAGCGACGGCAGCAGACAGGATTCGAACCAGTCGAGCGAGTCTTCTCCGTGCGGGTGCGTGGCGATGTGGTTGTAGTAGCGCTGCACCTCGATCTCGCTCTCCAGCAGCATCATCTCCATGTCTGTGGGCGACGGGAACGCGTCGTGGTGCGGCTCCATCTTCATGCGCGGCACCACGATCGCTATCTCTTGCTTCCACGGTGTCGC
Source organism: Pythium brachiatum (assembly GCA_023337615.1). Taxonomy (NCBI): domain Eukaryota; phylum Oomycota; class Peronosporomycetes; order Pythiales; family Pythiaceae; genus Pythium; species Pythium brachiatum. The sequence goes on along the minus strand of JAADXI010000780.1, from coordinate 637 downwards.
TGCTGATGCCACTGGCTCGTAGGAGTCCGTGGACGACGCCGAGGACGTGGAACTGACGCTGGCGGTCGAGTTCTTGCGCTGCGAGGCCTTGGGCGACGCCGAAGGCAGCGACTTCTTGCGAGAGATGCGCCAGCTCAAGTCCTCCTGGTCACGCAGAAAGTAGTCGTTGGAGAACGTGCACACGGCGGCCTTGGACTTGGTCCACTTCTTGAAGTTGAAATAGTTGAGCTGGCGCTGGAAGCTCGTGTACTTGCGGTGCTTGAAGTACTTGGGCAGCACGTGCTCCATCATGCGCGCCATGTCGTGGATCTCGAACGCGCGGCCGTTGGGCGTCCAGCGCAGGATCTCGTCGCTCTCCTGGTCCAGCATCTTGCGCAGGTGCTTCAGGAACGGCGCCACCTCCTTCGCGCCGGCGGAGGAGCTCTTGCGGTCGCTGGTCTTGGACGATGCAGACACCATCGTACAGGAGCTTTACAGTAGCGGAGGAGGGGAGGACAGTACGCAAAGGATGGAGCAAGTTGGGGAATGAACTGTTCGCAGCGTGTCCATTCGCACTTGCCTTTGGATCCGCTCCGCTCGATCGCATAGATCTCGTGGGTGGAGATCTGCTGAACCAAACCAAACCGAGCCAGGACTC
>JAADXI010000779.1:0-15100 GCA_023337615.1 Pythium brachiatum | reverse complement strand
GATCGTGCGGCTCGGCGCAGAGGCGCATTTGAACTCGTGCTTCAAGCACTTTATGATGTTTGTGACCGAGTTTGATCTGGTCGACAAGCGCGAGCAAGAGCCGCTCAAGGACCTCATCAAGAACCTGCTCGGGTAGGTTGTTACAGTCAGTCTACTTGGATTGGATGAATACAGTTCTCTCTTGAATAGCAACCTCCCACGCTGGAGACCCGAGCCTATGAGAGCAGATCCACGACGGGCTGGTTGGAGCTATTGCGCCGAGCTGCCTGCGATGACGGAGGCGGCTGCGACGCCAGGTGCGCGAACGGATCAAACGCGCCCATCGGAGCGTGGCTCTCCGCCTTCGGAGAGACGGATACCGCCATCTCGGAGAAGTCAAGCAGGTTCATGTCGTTGTTGTTGTTGGTGTGCTGTGGCTCAGGCTTCTTGGACATGGCAACGCTGTTGTTGTTGCTCTGCGGCTGCTTGCTGGCCCACGTTGATGCTGCAACTGGCGGTTGTTCTGGAGCTTGGTTGTCGTGGACGTTCGAGAGGCGGACAACGCCGTCAGCATCAAAGTGGTCGGACGGCAGAGGCATCATCTGAGTCGAGAGACGGCGCGGCACGTCGATGACCACGCCGTTGCGGGACATGATGGGCCGCTCCCACTGCGTCACGCCACTTGACTCGTTGCGGAAGTACGACGTGCCGCGCGACCGCGAGTACACAGGGAACCATCCAGGCTGCAGCACAAAGTCGGTCTCGGTGAGGTCGTTCCACGCACAACCGTCGACAAAGAACTCGTACTTCTTGCCTTCGCCCTCGAGCGTCACGACCACGCCGAGCGTGTGCTGCTCCAGCAGCGTGTGCTCAAACTCCCATACATCTTCTTCAATGTCATCGTGGTTCACACGCTCAATCAGCCGCGAGTCCAGGATGATCACAAACTCCCCGCCTTCATCTCCACGGTCCAAGTCACGCAGCTCGAGTTTGTGGACTGTACCGTGGAGACCGAACGCAAACGTCCACGCGACGCACTGCGCTGTCACGGCGCTGCTGTTGTTGTTGGTCTCATCTGCCTGGCGCTCCAGCACGCGCTCTTCCATACCGACGCGGCGCGCGTATAAGTCACTGCTCCACACGGCGCCGCTGTTGTTGCTACGAGCCACAGCGGTCGGCAGCTTGCGCTCTTCGAGCTGGTCCCACGCGCGGCCGTCCACAAAGAGCTGGTAGATCGAGTCGAGATTGCGCTCCTCCACGACCGTGGACTTGACGTCTTTAATCGCGACGCAGAACTTGGCCGCGTGGGTCTTGGCCACGAGAAACTCATATCGCCAGTCGCCGGGGCAGTACTGCTCCGACGTGTGGAGACGACGGCCGTCCAGACGCAGCCGCTTCTTGGCGGTCATGCGCGAGTGCTCTAGCATCACTGTGTGGACTTGCTCCGAGTCCGCAAACACAAACCGCCACGTGATGCGCTTCTTGGACATGGGCACGCGCTCGCCAATGTTCTCGATCTCGCGGCTCACGCGCAGCACGTGGGCGGACGAGGGCGACGCGAGCGAGAGCCCGTGGCTATCAGCGGGCGAAGGAGACACGGTCGTAGTCGCGATCATGCTTGCAGAGGACGTAGTGTTGCGTGGGTGTGCTGAGGAGACCTCTCTACCGAGCAACTCCGTTCAGAGTTGCGTGTTGGGCTCAGTGACAGACGATAGAAAATGCTCAGGCAGCCAGTTGACAGGGAATTTTCGAAAAAGTCACCAATAAACCTAGCTAGCTGAACAGGTTTATTGATGAAAGAAACCTACTACGTAGTAACACCGAGTGAACAAACCTAGAACGGTCTGTGTTGCGTTGGCCATGCAGCCAGACGTTCAATGTCGCTCTGTGTGTGACTGTTGTGCACCAGGCAAGTCCACTCCACGATCAATTGACCGGGAGGTGTCGTCAACTGCATGGAGTGACGAGAAGCCACAAGAACACGGGTTGAATACGGCATCCTAGATACCATTTTTACGTTGGTATCACATGGGAATCTATGCTAAAAAATACTTGTACTACGGTGAAAGGGTTTGTATGGAGCCTGGTGGATCTTTATCTCTTGAGGATCGGTCCGTTACGACGCACCTGCTCGTGGGCCGAGGATAGAATGCCCATGCTGGCGACGCAGTAGAGCACGGCGACGAGAAGCTGTGTGTACATGGCGCTGCCGAGGCGGATAGATACTCGCTCGCCCGTGTCTTCAGTCTGCCGCAGGTCCCACGACTGGTGAAGCCACAACACAACCGTCGCAAACGCCGCAATCGACGAGAACTCGAGCAGGGATGAGTTGGCATCCGACGTGCTGCCGTTGAGTGGCTCCAGAATAGGCTGCGGCCTGCCCAGCGACCACACAAACGCCACGAGTGTGCATAATCCCATCACGAGGCTCACCACTGAGACCGTGAGCGTGGTGATGCCTTCGATGCCGCACGACTTCTCGATAAAGCGCTCGATATTCACGTCGTCCAACGACGTCGGCGGGCGCTCAATTCGATGCACGTTGTCGCTTGCATCAAAGGGGAATCGCACGCCTCGTACGTCGTCTGTGCCGTACACAAACCCTCGCGAATACGCCTCACACACACTGAGATCTTGGTCGCGCGTCGTGGAATGGAACGCAAAGCACTTGGTGCTGTCTCCATCCGCCGCCAATGATGACTCCTCGTCCACGGCCGTCGGTGTCGTGCAGTAGCCCCATAGTCCAGCGGACAAGTTCACGTTGAATGCGCTGCTGCTTGCGAGGTGATACGTTTCTCCTGTCGCCCATCGCGGTGCTGCGAGCGTCGCGGCGTGCATCACAATCGCAGCAGCTAGCGTCGCAGTCGTCACCAGCACGCGCGGCGTCCACGCTCCCGTCTTGCGCATCGTAATCGTCGTCGCAGAATACAGCATCGTAGCGTTTATCACCAGTAGCTTTCGTCGTTGTGGTCTCTGCGCGTCGCGACTGGAACTGACGTTGGTTGAGGAAGTGTGTGTGGCTGCGGCTGTGGTGGCAGTGGTTTCTGTTTTTTGGATTCGCTGGGAAGGCGACGGTTGGGTACTGGCACGAAAGTTTGGTGGCGAAATGTGGAGCAGCACAGACCGACGGACAGTCACTGACCCGAAACCAAAAAGAGAGATCAGCGTCACATGAGACGCACGCGTTTGAGTCACGCACGGTGCCGCCGACGCAGGCAAGCTGCAGCTGAGCCGGCACCCATCTCCTCGAAGTGGACGGACGGAGCCTCTCACAACACGAGGCACCAACAAACTCAGGGCCGTGCGACATGGCACCCGCCTTTCTCGTGTCCCGTGCCGTGTTGGCTGCGCCATGTTGAATTGGGGACACGAGGGATACTGTCCCGAAAACGAGACACCATGACCTGATATTTCCCAAAAGCAGGTGAGAAAGGCGCCTTCAACAGACCGACCGGTGATGAGAAGGAAGGAGCACAACTTGAGCTCCTTTTGAAGGGGTGGAGATTCTTCTTCGTTTCAAGAGGCTGCATTGAAGGAACCACACACCCCACAATACATGAAACCCCACGCAGATACCCGCTGGACAGGGGCTGCAATGCGATGGAATACTATGAAAGACTGTTCATTCAGTGCGCTCGGTTAGAAAGATCACATGAAAGCTCCTCACGAGAGGATTGTAGCTAATGGACGCGCAGTGCCTACTGCTTCATGGCGTTGTGGCGACCGAGAAGACCGCCGGCAATGAGGAAGAGCACAGCCGACAGTACGTTCAGCACGAACGCGCCGCTGAGGCTCACGTCGTCCTTCTTGTTGAGCGCGTGCGACTGCACCAGCCACAGGATGAACGTGAGGAAGTTGGAGACGAACGCGAACGAGATCAGCACCTTGAACAACGCGTTGAAGCTGGACTTGTTCTTGCAGCACGTCACGCCAAGCACGACACCAATGAAGGCGAGCACACCAGTGGAAGCGGCAAACGACGCGAACACAAGCGTGGCCGAGCCGAGGCCCGAGCACGACTTCTTGAGGAACACATCGAACTGCGCGTAGTCCATACCAGCCTTCAACGCAAGCGCGCTTGAGTACGCCTGGCGCGCCAGCTCACCCATGTCCTTGGCAGTGTTGTAGCCATCGCAGACGCTGAAGCTGGAGAAGTTCTTGGCGAACTCCTCGTCCATGTCCGACACATCGTAGTCGCTCGAGGTGTGGAAGAAGTAGCAGTGGTCAAACGAGAGCGTCGCGTTCTTCTTGCTGTCGCCGTCCACCAGTTCGACATCCGTACAGTAACCCCACACGCCCGCCGCGAAATCCGCGGTCTGGACCTTGTCCGAGAGCGCCGAGTTCACCACATCGCTGGTCGACCAGAGCGGCAGCACGAAGGAGATCACGTTGAGCACAACGGCCACGAAGAGGATGATGATGGAGACGAGTCCTGCGCCTGAGCAGCCCATGGTGATAGCAGGTTGAGGTCGGTCTTCTTCGCTCTGAGGTTGGTGGAAAAAAGGCGAATGCCAGAATTTGGAGCTTGGCTCTTCACTTTCCAGCAGCTCCAAGATCTCATTTAACCTCGTTTTCGAGGTGGATCCTGCTTGAACCCATCGAGATTCCTACTGTACCACGATACCCTCTCTAATCCGATGGTGGGTTACATTTTTGTCGAACAGCCTGCCACATCCATGGCTCGAGCGAGACTTTTGGCTCGGGTTGACTGGCCTCCACGATCGCCTCGACCCTTGAGGACGGCACGGACGTTGCACTTGCAGCTGTCGAACATATCTACGGTAAGCCAAACTACTGTATGGCGTCGATCTTGCAGCCGTTGCGCCGACTTCGAGGGCACGTTTCACAGTCTCCGCATCGCGTAGAGCATGATGTGTGCTCCTCAAATTTTGGGGGCACTGCGAGGCTGCTACGCTCTAGAAGCCTATGGAGGAGTCCCGTTCACAACCACCCAATGCCCAAACCCGAAGACAGTACATGCAGCCATGCGTGCAAGCCTGCAATTGACAGCTGAGTCACATGACCAGAGGTGACGAGCCCGCCACACGTCGCAGATATTTGGTGTGGATCCTGGATCAACTCAGATGCACCCTCTTAGGTACGGTATGCCGAAAGGACACCACGGTTGGGCGCGCTCGCCGCCTCAAGAAACCCACGACAACCAAGCCGCCACATCAGCGACGCTGCGTACAACAAGCAGAAGCTACACTGCAACGCCTCTCAGGTGAAGCTGTAGGTAGAACCTACGGCGCGCAGTCGATTGGCGGCGGCTGAAGCAACGCCAGCGAAACGGACTGGCCACGACATTCGCGATCCTGTCGTGGGTGCGAATTTTGGAAGGTTTCTCGACTTCACGGAGCCTGTGGAGTTGAGTCAAGAGTCTTGACTAGTGCAGTGCCGCGTCAACTACGGGAGCGCAGTTCTGAGCATGTTCATTCTCTCATGCGGTCGTAGTAGCGTCGGCGATGCTGACGTTGAGCGAGATCAAGTGCAGGAGGCTGCGGTCACGGAAGACCAGCGGAGATTGTCACACAGCCAGACAGGATCTGCTGGCTCAGGTTCACTCCGACGTCGTGAAGTTACGCTGAGCAACTACGATAGTATGTCCACCAAGTTGAAGACGGCAAGCCGGACCAACTTCCCGTCACTGTGGCCGACATCAGCAACAGCGACCTCTTCACCACCAATGGATCCGCTAACGGCGCCCACCGCGAGTGACTCGGACGAGTTACCGATCCCTGAGCTCCACGTTGGGCAGTACAAGTTCTTTTCTCAGCCGCACACATGGTCGCCGGTGTTTGCGTCGCCAGGAGAGTTCACTTTGCGAGTGGATTCAGTCAATGAAGGCAGTGGTGACATCATGGTGCGGATCGCGGTGGTGTGTAGTTCGGTCCAAGCCATCAAAGACGCGCCACTGAGCACAAGTGCAGGTACACCCAAGCGGAAATCCTTCGTCCAATATGTCGAGCGCAGCCATAATGAGTTGGTCAGGTTTTGCGAGACGATGTCGCTCAAGTACCTCGGCCATCGGCTTATGGACAAGTTACCACACCTCGCTCCGTCGGTTTTGTCGACATCGCAGAAGGCTCTCGACCAGTACGGCGACGCAGTCACACGGTTCTTCACCGGGTTGATGACCATCACTGAGGTTGGGTTCAATCGGCTCGTCACGCTTCAAGAACCGGTGGCGAAGAACCTGATTGTGCGCGACTTTTTCAACCTGTCGCTCGGGTTTGGAGATCCAGGAATGCTATCGACCAGTTCATGTGATGCTCGGTTGGAACGTCGTGCTGAAGAACCGCTTTCGCTTCCCAGTGCATGGTTTGACGTTGACAGTACGCAGTCCAAGTCGTTCTCGGCATTGAGACCTGGTGAGTCTCCACGAGTGTCGGCGCCACTTCGATCACTCCCCAGCCGACTGAGTGATAGTGGACACGACTTGAAGCCGTCTCAAGCTCGAGCCTATACATCAACAGCGACAACGCGAATGAGTGATATTGCAAGTGGTTCCATTTCTTCGGGCGCGTCAAACTGCACCCGATTCATCAAGCCCAGTAGATGGCATCATTCAAAGGCGACTGAAGGAGCGTTCACGATTGAGATCGCAGGCATCACGATTTTGGAAGGCCGTGCGACGTACACGATCTGCGTACTCTACAACGCTCGTGGTAAACTGGAAATGACGACGATCGACCGCCGATATTCGGAATTTGACGCCATGGTCAATCGCGTCGAGCGCAAGCTTCGAGCTCTTCCACTACGTAACCATTTCCCCACGAAGACGCTGTTTCGGTACCTGTCAGCGTCCTATCTGGAGCGTCGAGCAGCCTATCTGCAGCGCTTCTTGGAGAAGCTTCTGCAAATGCGCTTTCTCGGCGTTCTCGATCAGCAGATATCGATGGTTGCAGAGCCAAACGTGCGTGCCTTCCTCCGACTACCGAGTGTCGAATGGAGCGTCATACCATGGCCAGTGCCCACCACAATGCAGCCTCATCGTGACTCTACACCTTGCCAAGCTAGCGTGCTAAACCGTGATGACTCTGGCTACTCCGACTCGCCTTCCGCTGTGGGCGAGTCACTGTATTCGGCAACATCCTATTCGAGTGGCATCGGGTTCGGTGTCCACGATGCTGACCCGTCCACACCAAGGTATCACAGCTTCAGTCATCGTAGAACTGGTTCGATGTAGACAACAAGGACGAATGCGTGTAGTGCACACCGATAAAACTCGCTTCCAGAAGCAAGAGCATATTTAAACCACAGCAAGTTGTGGTCAAAATGTAGCCATATCTTTGAATCTGCGACGTGTGAGCAGATATTTACCATTTTTCGTAAATACACGTGTAAAAACCCTCGACAATGCCGCCCGCATCGATGTGCCCGCATCAAACTCGACGATGGAGCCGGCGGAAGCACAAGAGCTGGAGCGGCTGTCGCAGCGCGTGTGCGAGAGCGTGGTCGCGTATGTGGGCGCGCAGCTAGAGGGTCAGTGATGATACTGTGCAGGCTGGACGACAGCAGAAAAATTGACCTCGTTCGCATCATGGCAGGCTCCGTGGAGAGCATGGAAGTGCTTCAGAAAGTTGTCCAGACCATTGATCGCAAGCATATCAAGATGCAGAAGGAGCTCAAGAGCGTTGGCAAGCTCTCGAAGATCATCAAGGCCAAAGGTATGATTGCGATGGGATCACCTAACAAGGGATCGTAACGCTGACCCGATTGCTCGCAGCGCGTCAAATGGACGAGAAAATGCAGTGTATCGACGACATTGACGAGGAGCTGACTGAGCTGGAAGACATGGTCGACCAATTGGATCTGTACACGGCATCTCTGCGTACGTTCAATGTTTTAGTACTCCGTAGTCTTGCTTCTATTCCATGCGCTGACCTCACTGGTGTCCCCTTCAGAAACCAAGTTTTACGAAGTCAGTTAGCGACTCTATCACCGACCCGTGCAGCCGATGCTCCTCCTTCTGAACATGTTGCATCTCCCCTATTTAAAGTCCATAATACCTGCCACGCGTGGCCATGGCCACCGCCGCAATCTCGCCCACCATGCCACGCGTCGTTTGTGCATTTTCCATTTTCCCCTCCATCGTCGTATTACATCGTGTTTTGCTGAAATGGACAAATCAAGACAATACCCCCTCCTGAGAGGGGGTACTATTGTAGCTCCTGGCTTTCCACGGACTTGAAGTCGCGTCACGAAACGGAAAACGAGAGGAACATGGGCGGAATCTTTTTTTAGAATGCGCTGGCGCCATCGCGCGGCGTAGCGGAACGTTTTTCTTCCATGGCTTCTCGCTGGCGACGGCTCTGGGCGGCGCCATCCACCAACAGGCCACTCACTTCACGAGCCGCTTTCGCGCCATTGACTGTGTGGTGCCCATTGCCTGCCTGCTTGCCTTTCGAGCCGTGCGTGCCGTTTCCTGACTCGCTCAAAAACGAATTCGCCAAAGATCCACCATGCAGAACATGAAATGTGTCGTTGTCGGGTGAGTAATGAGCACTTTTCCATGGGCGGATTGCATGGGAGACTCCAGAAACTGACTGGTGTGGCTGGCGACTGGTATTTAGTGATGGTGCTGTGGGTAAGACGTGTGTGTTGATCTCGTACACCACCAACACGTTCCCGGGCGAGTACATCCCGACGGTGTTCGACAACTACAGCGCGAATGTGATGGTCGACTCCAAGCCCATCAATCTCGGATTGTGGGATACCGCCGGCCAGGAGGACTACGATCGACTGCGTCCGCTGAGCTACCCGCAGACCGACGTGTTCCTGATCTGCTTCTCCGTCGTCAGGTGCGAATGGGCTTTGTTGCTATGTTCCATGCGAATGTCCATGCTAATAAACTGCCTCCCATGCTCAGCCGCGCATCGTTTGAGAACGTCAAGTCCAAGTGGCTGCCGGAGATCCGGCATCACGCACCCGGCGTGCCGTTCATTCTCGTCGGCACGAAGCTCGACCTGCGCGACGACGACGAGACGCTCGAGAAGCTGCGCGAGAAGAAGATGACGCCGATCACGGTCGAAGAGGTACGTCATTGCATCTGAATATGTAGCTATATGTGTGCGTTGCTGATCGTTTCATTCTGCTTTGTGCATCCGCAGGGCGAGTCTTTGAAGAATGAACTGGGAGCGTTCAAGTACCTCGAGTGCTCCGCATTGACCCAGAAGGGCCTGAAGCAAGTGTTCGACGAGGCCATTCGCTGCGTACTCTCGGCCAACGCCGCCAGCAAGAACAACATGAAGCAGTCGCGATTCAAGTGCAGCATCCTCTAGTCACGGCACCATCCCATCCACCCACCCACCATCTTATTCTTGGCGAGAGCTGCCCGGTTAAAAGGGCGGCTCAATCAGTGGATACGTCTAGCTCCGTAATTTAATGCAACTTAGCTACCCGAAACTGGCTATAATGGTAGTATTCGTGGAATATTTCGTGTAGTTTCGTGATTGCTAGGGTGTTCCATTTTCATCCATTCCGCGTTGAGAATCGAACACAGGAGCTCTTTACACGTTAAGTGACGAGGATTCAGATCAGCATGGCGGAGACCTCTACGTGGGCGTCATGGCTCGTGAACCTCGCGTACATGGGCACGACCGTCATGGCTGGCGCGTTGCTGCTGCTATACATGGGCCAGGACAAGCTGCTGTACTTTCCGACGATTCCCGGTGCCTCCAAGTTCACGAAGGACAATCCGGCAGGTGAGGACGATGCTAGATTCCCTTGCGCCACGGCCTCAATGCATCACTGACTCATGTGATGATGTGGTGGGTGGTAGGCTATCGTCATCCAGGTGAATTTGGCATCGACTATGAGGATCTGATGATCCATACGAAGGACGGCGTCCACGTCCACGCGTGGCTCATGAAGCAAGCGGACTCGGTGACCCGACCGACGCTCATCTTTTTCCACGGCAATGCAGGCAGTACGTACTTCATACCCACCAACAAAGCGTTCATATAGGTTTTACTCACAGCGATTGGATGGCAGACATCGGTTATCGGCTTCCGAATGCGGTGCATTTGTATCAGAAGGTGGGATGTAACGTGCTGCTTGTCGACTACCGCGGCTTTGGACACAGTGAAGGCGAGCCAAACGAAGCAGGATTAAAGCTAGATGCTGAGGTGAGTCTGCATATGCAGCGCATGATTAAAGCCTGAGTACTAACGGTAAACTATGTTGTGAAGGCCGTGCTGGACGCGATGTTGGAGCGCAAGGACCTCGACAAGACGCAGCTCGTGGTGTTTGGACGATCCCTCGGTGGCGCTGTCGCTGTGTACTTGGCTCAGAAAGCTCCAGAGAAGGTGAGATCTCTATCATCCCTTCAGTACATTGTGAAACGTGATGATCTGATGAGTGGTTGCTGAATACCCAGGTCGCTGCTGTCATTTTGGAGAACACTTTCCTTAGCATCGGCTCCATGGTCGATGCGCTCATGCCATTCCTGAGCTATGTCAAGCCTATCGTGCTTCGTATCGAATGGAACAACGAACGAGCCATCGCTACCGTGCCGCATCCAATCCTGTTCATCGCTGGACAGCAAGATGAGCTCGTGCCGCACTTTCACATGAAGAAGCTCCACTCTCTCGCGACCAAGAGCCGCAGCGCGGTGTGGTTCCCAGTCCCTAACGGCACCCACAACGACACGTGGCTGCGTGGTGGCGACAAGTACTTCGAGAAGCTTCGCCAGTTTTTGGACTCGCTGGGGGCTTCCAACGGTGCGACTTGTCCGTCTCCACCGTTGCCGCCCAAGGGCGTGTCGTTAGAAGACAGCGTTGACGCTCTAGACGCCACAGCCCACGAAGGTGCGATCCCCAATATGCTCCAGACGCCCATTTTCGGTTCGATCATGAAGAAGGACAAGACCAAGGACGAGTGAGTAGAGGTGCCACGCACGTCAGCAATTTGGATTCGAAGCTGAACATCAGATGGCTACATTGTAACCCAGATACCGATAAATACCGGTATTCTTGCTGTACTTTTCGCTTGCATTTCGTAACCTCCTGATATTTTAAGAGCCGTCTGACATGGGACTCCGCGCGATGCTGGAGCGCTCCGCGAGCGCGGTCCTTCACCACCCCAGAGCGGCAGCGTCGTCACCTCCATCGCCACCGCCGTCCACGCCATCCCCTCGAGATTCCAGCGGAAATAGCCGCCGCCAAAGGCTTAGCCGGTCGCGCAGCCACCCCATTGGAAGCGCACGCAGTCTCCACGGCGACGAGCTCAGCAGCGATAGTGATCACGCAACTGCGGCTAAGATGGCGCCAACTCAAGCTGCACCGGCGGCTTCCAATGGAGCTGCTCGCGCCAAGGCGACGGGGAGCTCTCGAGCAGCCAAACTGAGTGCTTCCGCTGCTGCGCGACTGACGCGACTGGTCGGGGAGAACCCGCCAAGGGGCAGCAGCGCGCGCGTGGTACGGCGGCAGTACCAGAGCGTCTTCAAAGAGCGCGAGAAGGAGTACAATCCCGACGATAAAGAGCTCATTGATGCAGTGGCGCTGTACGACGTGGAGTTCCCCAAGCAGCCACTGCATTCGGGGTCGTCAGCAGGCGCGGCAAAGGCGAATGATGACAGCTTTCCACTGGGCATCGATCTGGAAACCGATTTCTATGGCAAGCACGCAGTCGTGAAAGGCGTGCAGCGAGGCAGCGTGGCGTACGCTCTGTTTAAGAGTGGCGCGAATGCGCTGCAACGAGGCCACATCGTCGTCGCTGTGAACGGGAAGGACCTTGCCAACCTGTCGTTTCTCCACATCTTGGCGGAGATCAAGATCGCCAGCGCGCCTCGTGTGCTGCGCTTCTTGAACCCGAATGTTTTAACGCTAAATGATTACAAGTACGCGCCAGTGCTGGTGAATCGAGACCAGTACGGCTTCGCCAAGGACGACCGCTATATTCTCAACTACCGACGGCAACTACGCAAGCGCAAGCTCACTGTGAGGCATCAAGTGGTGGTCTCTTTCACGTGGACTTAGTGGTCTCACATAAGCATGGCGATGGTGGTTTGTAGAGCTATGAGCACGAGCGTCGCTGGGCCAAGTTTGTGCAGCGAAGAGGCGGCATGGATGCAATTGATAGCCTGCTCCACGATGACTCATCGGATCCCTACACCCGACTGCAGCGAGGGAACACGATGGCGGAGCTGCGGGTGCGTTTGGCTCATGTACACAGCAGCACGGTCCAAGGTCTCTGATAAAACGCTGTTCGTGTGGATGTAGGCGCTTGTCCTCAATGGGATTCCGGTCGTGCTTCGTCCACGCGTATGGGGGATCCTCACGGGCGTGACACCCTACCGAAGTAAATACCCAGCGGATTATTACACGGAGCTGCTCGCGCAAATCGACAGCTCGGATTCGATTGGCGATATCGAGAAGGATATCCATCGCACGTATCCCGAGCACGCGTTCTTCCAGTCCGACCAAGGCCACCGCGAGCTCAAGAACGTGCTTGGTGTGTACTCGCTGCACAATCCGGGGATTGGGTATTGCCAGTCGATGAACTTTATCGCCGGCATGATGGTACTGTTCATGAATGAAGAAGACGCGTTCTGGCTGTTTTGCGCGATCATGGAGAGACGGTATCTGCCTGCGGAGAACTACACGCAGTCGATGGTGGGCACGCAGACCGACCAGCTCGTGTTCAAGCAGCTAGTGACGCAGGAGCTTCCTGTGCTCGCAGAACGGCTCGACAAATGCGGCATCCAGATCCAGCTGATCACGCTCCATTGGTTCCTGTGTGCGTTTGTATGCACGTTGCCCACGGAGTCGGCTTTGCGGGTGTGGGATTGGTTCTTCCTGGATGGCCAAGAGGTGCTCTTTATCACTGCGATTGGCATCCTCAAACAGGCGGAGCCTCGCATCATGGCAGCAACCACACACTCAGATCTCCACACGATCGTACGAGAACTGGGCACAGATCTCCATGACGACGACGCCTTCATGGCATTTCTCTACGGCATCGCTCCTCCTGCGGAGCTTGCGCGACGGCAGCAGGAAGGAGTCAAGGATCTAAACCCAAAGTCGTGGTCGAGTGAGGACGAGGAAAGCGACAGCAGCAGTTGCAGTAGCAACGACAGCAGCAGTGGCGAGGACTCGGCGGAAAGTGATACTCAAGAGCCGCTGGATGAGGTCGAAATCGAGCACAGCAAGTCCAAAGAGCATCCCCCTGCTGCGTGGGCGGCACCAACAGCGCCGTCGCCAGCCAAACCCCGACGTCGCAAGCGAGCTCTACGGGCGGTCCCAATCAAGCTCCACCAAATGCTGCAGCAGTTCGTGGAGTCCCACCGGAAGGATGCGAACTCGAAGCGGAAAGCGGCTTCCGTGGTCTACCAGAGGCAGTTCACTTTGGCGGGCATTGAGACGCTGCGAGATGAATTCCGGCTGCAGTTTGAGAAGAAACCACCGGCAAAGTCATGAAAACTTAATTAAAAACGTATTCAATTGAATGACTTACTTGCTTTACAGGCTCTTCTCCTTCTCTGGTTCGTCGGCGTCTTCGATCGGCTCCTTGTACGAGCCGGCTAGGCGGTCCCAGAGCGTGAAGTACTGGCCGTAGTTGTAGACGAAGTCTGTGTGGTGGACAGTGTGGTGCGCGGCACCGTTGAGCCACGAGTTCTTGGCGACGTGGAGACCATCGTGGATGCTGATGGTCCAGTAGTTCACGAGCGTGTAGAGCACGAGGAAGATACCGCGGTGGATCGGGAAGAGAAACACGAAGAGGTGGTAGGGTAGGCCCTGGAGAAAGCCGTCGACTGGGTGGAACGCGTGACTCGCGAATGGCGTCGAGATGATCCACTTGTGGTGCGGCTTGTGGATGAGCGCGTACACGGCGCGGTGGTGGAGCCATCGGTGGATCCAGTAGATCAGCATATCCGTGAACAACAGGAACCACACGATCGAAAACACCGTGTAACTGAGCGAGTACTCGTTGATATCGGCGTAGGTCTTGGCGTAACCACGCACTTCCGCCACGAGCCACGGCACGATGAGCATCATCATGACCGGGATGGACTTGCTGGCGTACTGGATCTCGAGTTGCACTTGGTTCTTGAGAAACCGCGGGTGGTTCTTGAGCTTTTGGTCGAACAGAAAGTAGTAGGAGAACGCCGCACCGGAGAAGTACAGCGCGTAGCCGCCCAGCAGCGTAAGCACTGAGAGCGACAGCGACTGGCGGAGCAAGTCGTCGCGCGGCATAGACGCAGGGTACAGGCCGTCGAGCCACGCCTCGTCCAGCACTTCCAGCACGAGATCCATGGCTTGCAGGACACGCACGCTAGAGGCTCAGCCTTTTCGTCCGAAGTGGGGAGATACAAACTGGAACTCCACACAGCGGACAGGTCCAACCCAACGGGAAGCGCAGCAAGCGAGGGAGGATAAAGACACGGCTTACGGCTCGCGGTATCAGCGAGAGGAGAGTGGCATCTACAGGGCAAGTGGCCGTCATGTTTGTGGTCCGTAATCAAGTGGATCGGTTCGAGGGAATCAGACTCATATTCTGGGATGAGATCTGAGGAATTTCGAAACTCGACCCGTTCGATCAGCGATGGCAACTTGCCAGCGTGGCGAGTTGAGGTGCTTGAGCTGCGGAGGCTGATGCGTGTAGATGACGAAGATGGCGGCATTGGTGAAGCACGTTAGCGCGGCGATAGAGGCGGACACACCGAGCATCGTACGGTGATGCCGCGCCCCTGTGGCTCGCGAAGGTTGTTCCGAAACTATTGTGCCAACTCAGTGACGGATGACAAGCTACGATTGAAAACTCCATCGAAAAATGATGCAAACATTCGTTGGCTACAATATGATATGCAGATCGACGGCTATCGATACGCCAGCACCGATACCACCACCGTCCTCAGCTAGTCCTCCTTTGTCTTCTTCATCGCGGTGTTGTCTTCTTCCACTCTCTCTGTGCCCAAACTAACCAACCACGTCGTCCATGGCGCCACATAATCGCGCACGAGACCCACGACTCCACGCCACACTGGCTCTGAGATACAACACGACACACCTGAACGCTCGTCAATCAGTCACCGTCCATCATACACACCGATCGCATACATTGGTACCTTGTGGTCTGGGCGGAGTCTCTGCCTGCTTCTTCTGGAACGGGGGAAGCG